>JAHWFO010111715.1:0-35367 GCA_023313115.1 Rhysida immarginata | reverse complement strand
CTAATTGTGAAACGGCAGTATGTGCGGAAAATCTTCGCCTCAGTTGCGGTTTCTGCATTCGCCTGTTTTTCACCCGCAAACAGTAATCGTGAAACAGGCTTTAGGCTTGCATATTCGCTAGCATCTATTTATATAATTTGCTCTGATGTGGATAATAAGACTGCTTTAGCACTCATACACAATAATTTATAACATTTCTCTGAAGCACTTAAAACGTAGAAGGATTATACCAACACAATTAAATTCATCACACACTAAATACTTATTTAGAGATGCACACAGTATATTTGATTATGACTACAGATAACGCCGCTATATGTTAGAACCATTTCCTCAGATTTATACTATAAGAAAATACTTAATTTAAGAATCACTGTAACTGCAGGATACACAAAAGCATGCAAACACTTAGCCCATGGCAAATCACAACACTTGCTCACTGGTAAGTCAGTAGCCAATTTAATAATCACAACAATATACGGTGTCACGGAAATCAAAAAACATCACGAATTCCGAAGACGTCGGCATCTGCAACCGAAGTACTTTCGGTTATCTCGCTGTGTCCACCACCTAGCACCCGTGGGTCTGGAAATAGTGTCCACCTGCATAGGTTCCTCGGGTATTACATCACCGCCTGCATGGGCACAAAACCATTTTTTGGTATACGTGATGCAATCCTCTAACATTGCTGGTTCTTTCATCTTTATTTCAGCCGCCATATGATGAGGAAGACCTTATAGGAATAGGTGGATCTTCTCCGTTTCTGAGGAGTCTGTTAATCCTCCGGCAAGTTGGCGGAATTTTATCACCTTCTCTGCAATATCCTGGCCCCGCAACTTGATGCGTTGAAGCGCTGTCCTCTTGGTCAGCTGTGTCTGACCCCCTCCGTAAACTTCTAAAAACTTCCATCGGAAGAAATTTCAGAGGATGAGGGGGTTGGCTGCAGCAAAGTCCGTATACCATACCGCCACTAGCCCGGTAAAATTAGCTGTGATTATCTGCATATACCGGGTGATGTACATCGAATGTAAAATACTTAAAGGGGGTATTATAGAAGTTAAGATAAACACAAAACGTTCTATGAACATGGGTCCGAATTTGAACGATAACTGAGATATGAAAAGAAATAAAAATGCCGCCACCAAGATCAACAAGTTAAAAACTCAGGTTCTGTAAAGCTTAGATTAATGAAATTTGGAGGAATAACAGGGTACATAAGACTGTGTATACCATTAAAATGTGATTGAATTCCAACGAGAAGTTTCCGAGTTACACAGCCAAAATTGTAAAGAGTGCTAGCTAGTACTCACAAGTGAGCACGTGTTATGATGTTGAATGAGTAACTCGGAAACTTCTTGTTAGAATTAGATCAAATTTTAACTGTATATACACATTTTTACGTAGTCTGTTATTTCTCCAAATTTCATTAATCTAGGCTTTACGGAACCTGAGTTATTAACTTGTTGAACTTGGTGTTTGCATTTAAAAAAATACAAACACAAACCCAAAACTGTTGCTCCGGGAACGTATATTGCTCTGTACCACGCGGTGCCTGTGTCACATGTAAAAATTATGGATATGAGAGTATGCAGTGGAAAAAGAAGGAACACGTGACCAGAGTCGTAAAAGACACAAATTGGGAAACAAAAACACTTTTTGAATTAAACAGACCTTATAGCCTTCTATAAAGCTTAGCATCATTCAAAAACTAAGATATCAATAAGGAACTAAATGAACAATTAAACTTGTATAAATTCAGGATTAAACCAACTTAAACCTTAGTATTGGCAAAAGTTACGTAGAACAATTCAAAATAAGCAATGGATGTCACTAAATTAGGTGCCCGTATAATAATCCTATATACTATCCATAATTAACCTTACTCCTAAGTTTGCAGAAGATAATTAATTGAATCTAAATTTCCAAAGATGAAATATTACATACAAATGTACATCACACACTTTTAACTACAAATTGTATTAACAGGCTATGAATAAATAAATGGTTCAAACTCACAGCTTTTAAAACATAAATAGAAATCCAAACACAATTAACGAGTTAACGAAACCGTTAGTTCGCAACCACTATACACAATTGAATTAACGCCTCCAAATTAACACATTAAAGCTTTTGGCGCATACAGTCACCAGCACGTTGTTATAGTACACAAATCAGAGAGTAACCATGAGAGTTGACTCCTAAAAGTCCCACAGATGACAATGGCAATCACTGTTACGCTTACACATAAAAAATACATACAACGCCGAATACTTAGACGACAAGTCCAGGAAAAAAGTTCAGTGTAACGTCCGGATCCTTAAGTAAATTTTAGTAGTAAATAAATATTTTTTTCCAACCGGAATTAACAATTGCCTTTGGCATGCAAATTACAACACAAATCTTTAGTACACATTAACTACTACAATTCTCTTTATCATAAATTAGGTATCCTAATAATTATTGCCAGAAATTTGTTGAAGAGAGACAGCAAAGATATCACTGAACAAATTCTCTTTCCCCAGGATCATAGGAATAGCAGTAATAAACTACGTAGCACTTACAAGAAACTAATACATTGGAAATTTTTTTCCCTTTGGGGCTTTTAGCTTTCTTTTCTTTTCTCTAAATTCTCTTGGCATGTAACGCTTTATAAGATACACCCTATATTCAAAGAACAAAAGCAAAGATAAAGCATAACAAAATTAGCATGTGACACTCTACTCAAATTTATCATCTTCATTTTCGTCGCCACTGTTGCTGCTCAGAATTTCCTGGAGCATAAACTTCGACCGAATGATAATTACACCAGCATTAAACACGTGGACATATAATGTAATCATAGATTGCTCGAGGTAAGCTGGTAAACAAAAAGGCCACAGCCCTTGACTGACCGAGCTCACTTTTAGTTCGTAACACGATAACTCAGGGAAACTTTCTTTCGCCCGGCGTAAGTATTTCCTAGAATGAATTGGGCGCTTACCAGCGTCGAAGTCGGCAGAACTAATAACTTGGATAACCATCGCGATGAACCTTCATAGCTCGCCGCCTCTGCTCCATTCTCCTGTGTTCTCCACCAGGAATCTTTTTGATTGTCGTGCTCTGTCCTTCAGGCCGAGATCTGTCTCTATTCGTCCTCGATGCTTTCTCGGTTTCTTCTCCCCACATCGTCGTCGCGTCCTCGTTTACCACGACGAAACTCCTGCTTTTGTCCCTGATTGGCCCACTCCTGCCGCATTTGTTGACGCTTGTGGTTTCTTCGCCCATCTTCCGGTTTTGTTTGATGGAAAATGTTCAGAGGGGGAAGCAAAATAAATAGAATTTAATGGGTGGTACTTTAAAAGAAAGAGCCCCAAAACTAAAGAGTAAACGTGGCTCGTTAAAAGACTTTTATTTTGGTTTAAAAAATTGGAATATTTATTTATAAAATACGAAAATTCTGTATAAAAGAATGTTGTATGCTTTAATTGAGGAATAGGCATTGCGATCTCAATTACAAAAGAAAATATTTCTCGGAATAAAATAAAAAATACTTAAATGTACGTTAAATACAGCAAAACACTGTAACAAGAAATATTAATCGCTACTTTGAGCGAATTGAGATTAAATATAAAAAGAATTGAGACAAACAAATTCCTTATAAAAAATAAGGAAAAGAAGTTTCAAATTTCCATTTAATATCTAAAGAAAGACTGCGAAATAATAATTAATTATTAATGGGAAATAAGAATTGAAATGTGCAGCATGGCGTCCCTTAAGCGCGTTATTGTTGAAATAGCGTTAAAAGAAATTTCATTATTACCTTTTGGGTAAACTCGCAAAACAATGCTGCTCGGTACAGAATCATGACTGCCGCGGGAGAGTGAGATATTCAATAAGAAACTAAACATTGAACGGCAGGGTAGGAGTAATTTGCACAGCATTGGAATGAAAATGATAAATGGAAGTTGAACATCATGCTGCAAGCTAGGAAGGAGGTGGAGGACCAGAAGGAGGGACGACTGGTCAAGCCAGAAGCTGGAAGTTGTCTGTCTAAAATAAAAAAAACAGTAACCACGGAAAGGACATCAACAATAGTGGGACACACATCCTCGTGATCACGAAAATTATTCGCGAGGGACAACTAGCTGCAGAGAGTGATAATCACGTGGAGATATTTCAATTAACATTTATTAAAACAATATATACTCAACAATCACTGTCTGCAAAACAGTAAAAAAACTCAAAGAATAGAAAAAATAGAACAATCAATTACAAATACAACCATATCTATTTTCACATAAAAAATCTGAGTTTTCCCGAACAAAGCCCCCTGTTATTTTCTCGAACACAAAAAAAAATGATGGTCATTTGTACTGATAGAAGTTTAGGTACTGACGTTACATATACAAAAAAAAATTGTCTAAGTTACAATAAACAAAAAAACATTTTTGCCTTTATTATTTCCTTTCATTTGTGTGTGCACACACAGTATATTTTGCCTTTTTAGCAAAAGACAAAAAAATATTTTGCATTTTGGTATACCATAATTAAAATGAATATTAAACGTTAATAAATGTAAAAAAAATACATATCATGTAGTAAAAAAACAATGTGGTTACTGCCTTCACGAAAGGTAAGAAGAAGCCCAAAAAACTATCCTTTTTGTGATTTTAAAGCTAAAGTCATTTAACAAAAAATACTGCGTTTAGAACCCCTCTCATCCCGCGAAGTAAATAACTTTGCAATTATGAAGTTTAAAGGCACAAGATAAATTTTGTAAATACCTTCGTGTAAGCCAGCAAACGAATAAGTTAAGTAATTTAATATAAATAATTACTTATCCTGCTCAGATAAGGATAACAAATCCAGAAATCTGCGTAAAGCAGGGGCAGGTAAGGGTTTAGTTAGTGCGTCTGCCGGCATGTCGGGGGAAGAACAGTAGGTAAGAATCACATTTTGAAGATTAATTTCTCGCGGGATGAAATGCAATCTCAAGATGTGTCTTGTCCTACTCTTCGATTCTAATGCTCCCAGACATGCTATGGCAGAATTTGAGTCAGTATAAATGATTGTGGGGAAAGAAACAAACTCCCCTTGTCCTAACTCGGTTATGAGGTCCCAAAGACATTTCAGTGACTTTATTCATTCGTTTATAGCGATTATTTCGAATTCGCAGCTGCTCAGGGCGACTAAACGTTGCTTCTTAGATGACCAAGTTATGGTATTTTTTCCCATTTTAATCAAAATTCCAGAGTATCCTTTACTCTGTGGGTTGACACACCAGCTAGCGTCAGCGAATGCGCACAAAGACCCGTAGATGGGGTAAAAACGAGTGATGTGTCGCAGATGTGTTTAAGATAAGAAGTGACGCCCTTAAGAGCAGTCATATGTAAATGTGTAGGCGATTTAACATATGTCGACAGCCTAGTAATTGCAAAAGCTATATCCGGCCGCGTGCAAGTCATTACATACATTAAGGAACCAAGAAGAGATAGGTAATTGGTAGATTCGACTGGTTGTGAATCCGCAGTATCATCAAGGTTCACATGAGGGCTTAATGGCATGGTCTTTGGTTTGATGTCTTGAAGGCCATTATCATGCAAGATTTGCTTGATATAATGTGCCTGTGACAGATAAATTGAATCGTTCACTTGTGCACATTCATACCACTCCTAACTCCACGAGGTCGATTTCTTGTTTCACTTTGTCCATAATGGGGGTTAGGATGGAGACATTTGTTGTTGCTGCCACGATGTCATCCACGTAGACTGTTAAAAAAATGGTGCACCCAACTTTGGTGTAGTAGAAAAAACAATCGTCTGCTCTGGATGGAGTGAATTTTAATCGGGTAAGAAGCTGACACAATTTTACGTACCAGCATCTTCCACTTTCTTTGAGGCCGTAAAGTGATTTACGAAATTTGCAGACGCAATTTGATAATCCCTTATGTGGTGATAGATATATTGTGTGGTCTATTGGTGCATGAAGATATGCACATTTGACGTCATACTGGCGTAGTGACATCCCTGTATTTGCAGCTATGGCAAACACTAAGCGGACGGATTCCATTGTGATGACAGGTGAGAAAGTTAACTCATACTGGCTCCCATAGATTTGTGACGAGCCGATAGCCACCAACCTTGCCTTGAATCTGGACACCGAACCATCAGGATTGTATTTGATGGGGTAGATCCATTTGCTCTTTAAAATTTTGACATTTGGTGGTGAAAGCTCTAATCCATCTTGCATGGCCTCTTCCCATTGATGATGTTAGGAAGAAGTGAGTGCTTGTTCATAAGACTGGGGCGTGTTTGGCGGAGTGATTAGCAAGTCGGAATCAGGATGACATAAGGCGGCACGTTGTTTTTCTGCCTTCTCTTTTAATCTTTGTGAACGTCGTAATACCGGTTGTGGGACATCAACGGGTGGTTGGTTCACTGGTGATTTAGACGAACAAACTTGAGCATTTTCCATTGATGTGGTTTCTGATGGAGGTGTGACCACTAGCGTGTCCTCAGTATCAGATAGTACCTGCATTCTTGTCTCGTCTAATGTTAAAGTGGGTGAGATTGGCGGTACGCTCTGAATGATATGTGGTTCATCAGGCTGTGGTGCTTCAAAGACTAGGGGTTCCATGTAAATTGGAAATACCAGAGGAACAGATGATGGATCTGATTTTCATGTGTACTCTGGAAATAACTTAGGAAAGAAACGAACGGTATGTGCTCGTAAAAACTTGCTCTCATTGAGCGCATAAATAAGGTTCCCAGGAGATGAAGCGGAGTATCCCATAAAAACACCACTTTTGGCGCGAGCGTCAAACTTTGATCGATGCGACAAGGGTATATAATAGTATACCAACAGGCAACCGAAAGGAGCTCGATATTTGATGGTCGCTTTCTTTTTGGACCACATCTCTTCAGGAGACTTAGTTTGACCTCGTCTAGGGAAAGAATTCAGAATAAATGCTGCTGTATTGCAGCATGGTCCCAGAATCGGTGCGGAACTTTTGACAATGCAAAAAGAACTCGAATTCCATCGCAAATGGAGTGTACGGTTCTCTAAGCAACACCATTTGACTGGGGGTTCTCAGGAATGGTGAAATGTTGAGATATGCCTTGCTTCGTACAGAACTCACCTAGCTCCACATTGGTGAATTCTGTTCCATTATCGGAACGTATATACGCCAGATTTTGTCTTGTAGAGCTTTGTAGCTTTAGTATTAAGTCTATTAAGTCTTTTGGCACTTCACTTTTTGTTGGAGTAGCACAAACGAAAGTTTTTCGTGAGAAATTATCGACGGCTACTAATAGGAATTTGTTCCATGGATAGAATTGGTAGGCATTGGTCCCACTCTATCCACATGAAGTAGCTGTAATGGACGTGTTGACCGTTGACCTTGTACAATGTTGTGATGTGCGTTGCATAATCGTGCCTGAAGGCATGCAACATATGGTTGGTCGTCAATTAATGGACGCGGGGAAGAAACAGAGGTGGCACACGAGGCTACACCTATTGAGTAATTTAGTGTGGTGTGGTCCTTAAAAACCACATTTAGTTGTCTCAGGAAGGTTTCAATTAACATTGATGTGTTTGATTGGACCGCGAGTCTCAATAGAGTATAAGTTAAAGATAGACCTGCGACCATATGGTCAACCAAAATTTTATCATCCAGAACCAGGGACATGGCTCTAGCCTGAGCACGGATTTGTAGCGCTCTTGTAACATAGGCATTCGGATCATCAGCTTCTAAGAAACGCAAGGCTGAGAGACACCGCATTATTTCAGCCTGTGTCATTGAATCCGGCCTTCCATATCGACGCTTAATTGCTTTCCACAATGTATAGGGATTGTCATCTTGAAGCATGATGTCAATATCATCACTCACCGTACTCAAGAGGTAATGCTGTACTCTTGCCCATCAAGGCACATGGATGAGCTGGCTGATGCTTCTGTAGGAAGAGAGATCTTTTCTTGGACATATTTGGCTAGCCCTTTGGTTTCGAGAAAGGTTAAAACTCGATACGTCCATTGAATATAATTGGCACTCGTTGGCCTAGGGAGGGAACGACCCTCTTCAAAATATGATTCTTCCATATTGTATTAAAATGAAAGAAAGAAACCACGAACCTCTGCTACCATATGTTCAGAGGGGGTAGCAAAATAATTAGAATTTAATGGGTGGTACTTTAAAAGAAAGAGCCCCAAAACTTAAGAGTAAACGTGGCTCGTTAGAAGACTTTTATTTTGGTTTAAAAAATTGTGATATTTATTTATAAATTACAAAAATTCTGGTTAAAAGAATGTTCTATACAATATGATTTAATTGAGAAATAGGCATTGCGATCTCAATTACAAAAGAAAATATTTCTCGGAATAAAATAAAGAAATAATTAAATGTACGTTAAATACAGCAAAACACTGTAACGAGAAATATTAATCGCTACATTGAGCGCATTGAGATTAAATATAAAAAGAATTGAGACAAACCAATTCCTTATAAAGAATAAGGAAAAGAAATTTCAAATTCCCATTTAATGTCTAAAGAAAGACTGCGAAATAATAATTAGTTATTAATGGGAAATAAGAATTGAAATGCACAGCATGGCTTCCCTTATGCGCGTTACGTTGAAATAGCATTTAAAGAAATTTCATTATTGCCTTATGGGTAAACCCGCAAAACAATGCTGCTCGGTAAAGAATCACGGCTGCCGCGGGAGAGTGAGAAATTCAATAAGAAACTAAACATCGAATGGCAGGGTAGGAGTAATTTGCATTGGGAATGAAAATGATAAATGGAAGTTGAACGTCATGCTGCAGGCTAGGAAGGACGTGGAGGACCAGAAGGAGGGACGACTGGTCAAGCCAGAAGTTGGAAGTGGTCTGTCTAAAATAAATAAAAACAGTAACCACGGAAAGAACATCAACAATAGTGGGACACACATCCTCGTGATCACGAAAATTATTCGCGAGGGACAACTAGCTGCAGACAGTGATAATCATGTGGAGATTTTTCAATTAACATTTATTAAAACAATATATACTCAACAATCACTGTCTGCGAAACAGTAAAAAAATTCAAAGAATAGAAAAAATAGAACAATCAATTACAAATACAACCATATTTATTTTCACAAAAAAATCTGTCTTTTCCCGAACAGAAGACATGAATCCTGTAGCGATGGACGACGTCATCGGAGTTCGTGATGTTCTTCGAATTCCGTAACATGCTCACCATCTCCAACCACAGAAACTCCTGCGATCTGCCGATGTTGTTGATGGTCAGTGGCTGTAGAATGACCAGGATAGAGCGTCATCCAGTATGTTATGCTCCAATCTGATGTATCTCACCGTGATGTTATAATCCAAAACATACTGCAGTACTTGCGCCTGGAGTCTCGACAGTTTGGGCTGGGTCAATAGTTTAGAGACCGCCTCGTTATCAGTATAGATGACCGTAGTTACCTGTTGCATGTAATGGCACCAAAGCCTCGCCGCGTGGGTTAGTGCCAGCAGTTCTTTGGCCTAGTTGGACAGATGCGTCTCTTTGTTTCAAAACTGTCGAGATTTGTATGCCACTGGGAATAGCTTTCCGCTGTACACCTGTGTTGTGACAGCACCGATGGCCTCCTCTGACGCTTCACATAAAATATGCAAGTCTTTGGTGGGATCAAATATTTTCAATATTGGAGGGTTTACAAAGGCTTTCTTCAACGCTTTGAAGGCTTTTTGCTGCTGAGGACCCTACCTGAATGGGGTGTCTTTCTTTAACAGCTCCAGAAGTGGGCCTATAATATCTGCATAATTCGCGATAAATTGCCTATAGAACTGGGCTGTGTCCAGGAATAACCGTAACTGGTGTACAAAATTGGGAACCGGATACTGAAGGACGGCCCATGTCAATCGCTTTTTGCAGGCTCGGCTCTAACTAGGTAGTCTAAATCCCAAGTAATTGATCTCTTGTAGCCCTATCTGACACTTCGATGGTTTTAAATAAAATGCACTATCACGTAGTTTTTGTAGCACTTTCCGCAATCGAGTCTTAAGTTCCGGTAGTGTTTGCACATAAACAAGAATATCATCGATATAGGCTACTACCCCACGATTTATAAGCCCATGCAATGCCTCGTTGATGGCTTTTGCAAAGGTTGCGGCGGCGCCTTTAAGTCCGAATCGCATTACCAAATATTCGAAAAGCCCAAATCGAGTTTTGAATGCGGTTAATGGGGTGTTGGATGGGCGCATTCTAATTTGATGATAGGCCTGCAGGATGTCCAATTTGGCGAAGATTTTGGCCTTTTCCAATCTATCTAACAAAGAATCGGTTCTAGGTACTAGATAAAAGTTATCCTTCGTCATTTTATTGATTTTCCAGAAAACAATGCACATCCTAAGTTTCCCATCCTTCTTAGCAACAAACAGCACCGGAGACGCAAATGAAGACGTAGAGGATTGTATAAGGCCTTTATTACCAGTTCTTTCAAGGTTCGGTGTAGCTCCTCCTCTTCATCTCTGCACAGGGGATATAATGGCGAGTTGAAGGGTGTGAAATTTTGGTCTAACTGCACTTCGTTCTGCGTTGCTCATTTGGGCGGTAAACCTGGGGGACAGCTCTTCTTTAAACACATCCGCAAATTCGTTAATGATGGCTTGACACTTAAGGTGTACGAAGGCGATTTCTTCGATGGGCTTGCATATGGCATAGATGGCGAACACGGGACTAGCCTTTTCCTGGCGATTTATACTGCACAGTTCTCTTTGCGATAAGAAGTCCTCCTCGTTCTCTTCCAAGGTGGCAACCAATGCTTTTTCCTGTTAATTTGCGCAGCACATCTTCTACGTTTGCAATCCATCTCCAGCTTTGCTTGGCCAATCCAATGCCAGCCCAGTATGAGATTATAGTTTTGTATACACACGTTGTCAAATATCACATGATCTTGGTATCGTCCAGCTTTAACCGGCACTTTCAATGTCATGTGGGTGATTGGCATAGGCTGGCCACTGGCAAACATTATGGAGCACTGAGGATTGAGCTCCATAGTAGGTAGGTACTTTTTGGCGCATAACTCTGTATCCATGTTATTATCCAGTGCGCCTGTGTCGACAAGTGCCTTATACTTCACCCCATTGATCTCGACAGCTAATACGCACATTTCGTTAGCAACACTCTTGTATTCAAAGTTTATTTGTGCTGTCACCTTCTTAGTTGGTTCCACATCCGTCTTTCCATCTTAAATGAACAACCGCGGAACAGGAGTTGTTTTAGGAGTTAACTCTCATGGTTACTCTCTGATTTGTGTACTATAACGTGCTGGTGACTGTATGCACCTAAATCTTTTATGTGTTAATTTGGAGGCGTTGATTCAATTGTGTATAGTGGTTGCGAACTAACGGTTTCGTTAGCTCGTTAATATAGAAGTGTCTGGATTTCTTTTTAGATTTTAAAAGCTGTGAGTTTCAACCATTTATTTATTCATAGCCTGTTAATGCAATTTGTAGTTAAAAGTGTGTGATGTACATTTGTATGTAATATTTCATCTTTGGAAATTTAGATTCAGTTAATTATCTTGTGCAAACTTATGAGTAAGGTTAATTGCATTTGTATTTTTCTTAGTACGGATAGTACATAGGATAATTATACGGCCACCTAATTTAGTGATGTCTATTGTTTATTATGAATTGTTCTACGTAAGGTTTGCCAATACTAGATTTTAAGTTGGTTTAATCCTGAATTTGTTCAAGTTTATTTATTCATTTAGTTACTTATTGATACTTTTTTATAGTTTTTGAGTGATGCTAAGCTTTATAGAAGGCTATAAGGTCTGTTTACTTCAAAAAGTGTTTTTGTTTGAATAAATATTCCCAATTTGTGTCTTTTAAGTTTCTGGTCACGTGTTTCTTCTTTTTCCGCTGTGCAGTCTCGTATTCATAATTTTTACACGTGACATACGGTAAGCGAAACACACTCCTACGCCCGTTCAGGGTAAATAGCACAAAAATATTGCTTCCACAAAGTAGATTCATATCCTTAATAAGCTTCTAGTTGCTTGCTCTTGTATTCTACTGACAAATTTATATGGACAAAAATTCGGTGTCATTTACGTTTGGGACTTGGAGATATAATTTTGTTTGATGAGAACGCAATGCTTTAACACTAGACTTTAAAAAGAAGAACAATAAATTATGCAGAGCAAAGATGTGCCATAATTTTAGAAAAAAACGCTAACACACTTGTTAGGGATCGGCAGTACTCATTTGTCTGCTTTGTGCGGTGCACAAACAAAATAAAATGCGTAAGTGTCCAAGGAAGGGAAACTGTTCAGAAAAATTTAAAGATGCACCGAACGTGAAATCTAGGGACAAGGTAACAAGCACCTCGAGATGAATCCTCCTGTTCCTCTCAGGCAATAATTGCGAAGACAGAAAGGAAACACCCCTAATATTTCGTCACTTTCTGATAGTCCAATAGTATCGGGGAGGAGTGTTATTTGAAAGAGTTAAAATAAACGAGCTTGGATATGAGCCCGTAGAACGCTTAATTATGTACACTGCTTAATTGTAGCTACAAAACAGAGTCAATTAAAATTATGGGCCTAACATACGTGAAGATTAATCGTTGCAAAATTACTCCCTCTTCTTCTATCGGTGGCCTTTTTCCATTCTCAGCCGTCATCTCCTCTGAGGTGGCTGGCAGCTCGTCGAAGCTCTGACAATTTTCCAAAGCGAGCGAAGTGGAATTAAGTGTAGAATAACTCGTTCAATTGCTCTTTTGAACCTCCCTTGTAGCTCGGCCTGCTCCTTCAACTGGTCATGACCACATTGGCATCTGTCATATCGCTGTCGGTCATCCCAGGTATAAAATGCAGGAAAACTCAAATATTTTTAACCTTTCCACATTTGGAAGCAGTAGTGTCGTTAGTATCACGATAAAATAAAATGGCGGCTGTCAATGAAAAGGCATATTGCGTCTTGAAGTGTGTAAAAACAAACTCTTTCATTTCAGTTCAGCGGGGAAGTCATAGTCAATTTCATAAAGATTGCCTTACTGACAAAAGCAATCTGTATGAATTTCCTTATGAAATGCCAGATGGGTTAAAATTAGAGATTTGTTTTTGCACACTCCAACCAAGACGAAATATGCCTTTTAATTCACAGCCGCCATTTTAACTTTTATCGCGACACTAGTGCAACCACAGCTTCCAATTGCGGGAAGGTTAAAAATTTTTGAGCTTTTCTGCATTTTAATCCCGGTCTAATTAATTTATGTTATAAAATAAAAGCCTAGTAAAGTTTTGAAATGCTGGACATCATTTTGAATCATCTTGTACTCTGATTTTTTGAAATGATTGTGTTTCTAATCTATATTATTAACTAATCCTTATAATTGATTACATCATCCAGTGCTTTTCACTGAATATTATTTTGCACTTGAAGTTTCACTTCCGTCGAATGTCTGGCGACACACGTTTTTTTCTTTATAACTTTACGGAAGTGGATATTCTGGTGCATGAGTTTATGTTTCCTTTGCATTTTCAACATATACGGTTCAATTTCTCAAAACATAAATTTCACAGGCTGTAAGGCCTTGTGGACAGCTGATGAATGTATAGCTTCACTTGACTTGCATATACTGCAAAACCTCATAGAATCCATGGCTTAACGTATTCAGTATGATGGTGGAACTATATACAGCGTGAGGCATTTATCTTGAGACAACTGAATTTCTTGAAAACTAAGCATTGTACGAAATAATGTCCAAAATCAAAAGTGAGTTATTTCGCGGGGGAAATACATTATTTTTAAAAATTACCCCACCCCCTTGAGAAATCTTCAATAAGAACCCCTATTATTAATGGCGTATTCAGATTGTAAACAATATTCGAGAAACGTATGATTTTTGAAGTTTTTTCAATTGATCTAACCGTTTAGGAGATAGAGGGGCTGAAACTGTAGAAATTTTAAATATTTGAACCCAATTTTATCGATGAAGACAAGGAAGAGACAGAGAGTGCGTCTGTAGACATTCCTATTCTATTTTTGATGGTCTATATGAATCCGAAGTGCACAAGTAAACTTTTTAGGGCAGCAGTGCCATGGAGACAAAGTCTATGCGTGTGTATTGAAAAATTTTGGATTTTAAAAATTCTGACTTTGGATTCTTTAAGACCATTAAAAGTAGAATAGGAATGTCTGTAAGACTCACTCTCTATCTCTTTGTCTTCATCGATAATATTGGGTTCAAAACTTTACTGCCGGCCAGGTGGCAGAGAGGGCATAGGCTTTCAAGTTCTCGAGTCCGCCTGGTCGTGGGTTCGAATCCCGCCGTAAGCATGTATTTTTTTGTTTGTTCCAGGCTGCGTACAGATATAACTTGTGTAAAAGGCACAAAATGACCTTAGTAGTGGACGCCAAAATTTCTAATAAACCAGCCAACCAACCAAAACGTTAAAAGTTCCAAACTTTCAGGGCCTCTATCTCCTAAACGGTTGGATCAACTGAAAAAACACCAAGGATAAAACACTTCTCGAATATTGTGTACTTTATGAATATACTCTAAAAAGTGGAGTTCCTATTTAACATTTCAAAGTTACCCCCTCACAAGGGAGGTGGGGGTAATTTTTTAACTAATGAGTTTCACCCGCGAAATATATCACTTTTGATTTTGGACATTTTTTCGTACAATATTTCCGAGATCTTCAGTTGTCTAAAGATAAATGCTCACCCTGTCTATTAAAAGGGTGCAGAGAAATCATTGGCAATGCGACTCAATTCAGAAATGCTCTAACTTATTACTGGACTGAAATATTGCATTTGAAAATAAAATCGACTTGTCCCCAACGTCAACCTTTATCCTGTAATGATATTGGTGGGCACTTTTGGAGTCGTCTGTGTTGTACTGAATGTTGAGGATGCTCCCTCTTAAATTTAATTTATTACGCGATTACAATTTGTTTGACAGACTAAAATTCATTTCTACCACTGCTATGTGTATGTCTTTAGATAAGAAGGGGGTCACTATTCTTTACTATTGGTGACGCTTACTGGCATCAAAGTCATGAGATTGGAGTGATATCAAAAGGAAACAGGTACAGGAGAGTTCAATCATTTTCTCCTTTATGTATCACTCGATATCAGGCAAACACCATGATTCGCCCTAACTTGAGCTATTTAAGAGCATCTGTGTTATTTTTTACTTTCTGGAAGCGGGTTACATTTCAGGATACATTTTTATCAGGTAATGTTAATTCATGAGCATTTACTATTATTTAAAATTTGTCTATTAATTACGTCAGGAAATTCTTCTAAGTTTGAACATGCTCCAAAATCTACCTGATAAAGATAGAGGTGGAGTAAAATCAAAACATCTCTTTTTTTAACTAAAGAAAAATTTAATGCTCTCAATCTGACCATCTTAGTTTTTGCGATGGACAATATTTATCGATTTATTATAAAAAAAATTTGAAAATCTTTCATAGTCTTCGAAAAGATCGAGTTATAGATGACAGGCAGACAGAGAGGCAAACAGAGAGAGACACAGATCTCTCCCCCCACCAATAATAGCAAAAAGCACTTTTTAGCAACCCAATAATACCGTCTTTGCATCTTATACAGCTGAGATACATCGAGGAACAGACAAATATGTTATAAATAAATCTTTTAAACATCTCAAGAAGGAGCTTTGGCTGTGAAGCAGAAATACAGTTATACATTTATTACAAGAAATTAATCGCCCCGAATAACGAACCCTGAAGTTACCTATTTTTACCCCTTTATCGACATATTTTACTCCCACTTCAAATTTTGTTCAAAATTGATTTTCTCGAACATAGTATGCAGAAAATGTAAAGGAGCTTTATCTTCTTTCTATTCTCATTATTTTCGATTCAATGCAACACATGCCGCAGTTCTGAAGATCAGGTGACTGCCAGCCCCTGCAACTCCGGCCCCACAAGAACAATATGGCCTATATTTCATAGTAATGTAGATCTACCCTAGAGGAACCTGGGTACCTAATATCACCCCTTTACGTACCTCAAAACCACATAAATCTTTTGTGCCCTTTGGCTCTCACTCTGTAATTCCAACCCCCAAACACCAATCAAAACCACACTAAATAATGAGGGTGGATATGCCCGTGATAAGCTGAATTCCGAATTTCAACCTTTTATCAAAAGTGTAAAATTTATGACAGGGATAGATTGGTAGAGGCGTCGGCCATGATAGTCGAGGTTCCTGGTTCGTATCCAGGTCGCAGAATTTTTCCTTCCATTTTTCAATCGAAAAATCATGAGAGGGGTAGATCACCAATAGAGCAAATGTGCGTCGACAAATCCATCGTCGCTTGCGCGTGCTCACTTCAACAATATTTATAAGATAAACAAAAAGTAATAGTGTATTCATTCTTGATGATCGATAGTCGGAGCCAAAGAAAAAACGGGACCCAGCCAATACCTCCTGCAGTCCATCCAGCCATAGTTTGCGCGAAATGTGATGGATATGTTCATTGTTATTTGTTTAATTTCTGTTGTAACAATGTCTAACAATTGAAATGGCCATCACATTTCATGCAAACAAAGGCTGGATGGGCTATAGAGAGAAGGCCTGCAGACAAAGAGTGTGTACATTGTTACATCATCATCAAGCGACCAAGTTTAGGGCTTATTATTGGTAAAAATACGACTAAAAAAAGCCGCTTGATGATGATGTAACCAATATATTACGTTTTTGTCTGCAGGCCTTCTCTCTAGGAGGTGTTGCCCCAGCCAACACCACCTCTACTCAAAGCCTGAGCGCGAAAACGGCCACGTTCTTTCGCTCGTACTAGCTAAAAGCAGAGGGAAGTCCGGTTGATAGTTTGTATCTGGATCAGCTTGATATTATTACCTCTAAACCTCCTTGCTAACATTTTTGTTATATTGTTACTTCTCCGTTTAGTAAGACCTCTGTACGGGGGAGCGTTGCGACCACTGAGAAGACCAACCTGACGTGTTATGCCCGTGACAACATCATCATGCGGAGTCATAATATAGGGTTTATTATTGGTGGAAATACATTTAAACATGACTCCGTATGATGATGTAACCATGTATAACGTTTCTGCGCTCAGGCTTTGAGTAGAGGTGGTGTTGCCCTAGCGCGGAAAAGTCATCTGACCGTAATAGTCCGAGTGAAAATGTAATCGTCGTTGTTTCCTTCTTTGGTCTTAACTCTCAGTATTTTTTCTTTTGTTGGAAATAATGGAGATTGGATCGTTGGCCAGACTAATATGGTCAGGTGCTATATAAACAGCAGATGTGTCGGAAACTGTGGATAATGATCAAAACAACAACAAGATGAAAATACAAAACCACACTCAGACTTTTATTCCACGTGTGCACATTTCGTCGGTCAGGCACCTTAATCAGACTGTTATATCACGGTGATGAAGGTGGCCTGGCCCGCCGAAATGTGCATACGTGGAATACAAGTCCTAGTGTGGATTTGTGTTTCTCTTTGTTTGTTGTGATGATCAGGTGCGAGTTCAGCGATAGGGCTCGTTATTTTGTTGGCATTATGTTGGTATTCTTTACAGTCACTCATTTAGCATGTCAATTCAAATTAGAGGGGTTCACGAAAAACCCTGTAAAATTGATACAGCCGAGCTAAAAGCTTGATAGTCATTTTTCTGAAAACTGGATTTGACAAAGTTAATCCCCTTTCAAGTTATCGTGCAAACGGCGAACGGCCAGATGGCCGGATGGCCGGATTAACGAACAGACCAAGCGTGCATTCTTATATGTAGTATTAGGTAAGTCGCCTGATGAATATCATCAGTAACCTTAGTTTTTCCCTTTTTACGAATTTTCAGCATATTTGGCTATTAATGCCTAAACCAAAGCAGATGGAGTTAAATTTTTTTGTTAACCGCATTCTCCAATAACCCCAAACAGGATAATAACATTTGGGTTCAGCTAATAATGTGGCCTGTAATTGTGTTATTATAACATTGTTTTACGATTCGGAAACCTTTTCTTTACAATTGGATGCAGTTTGTCATTGTGAATGTGCGGATAACTCTGAACAATGGACCTAGTTGAGTTCCATTATATGGCATCCAAACCACACAGGAACCACCACCATGCTTGATACTGGTTTTAGAGCAGGTAATATTTATTCTCCACATGATTATCATTGCACATGACTTGAAGTAGGCAAATAAGTGAAAATTGACTCATCTGACACTGTGATATGTTTCTGTGTTGTGGTGGAGGGTGCAGCATATTCCTTGTTCACATCAAAAATTTGAATACAGTGCACGACAATACTTTGTGGAATCTCTTGTTTTGTCTGAAACAAGATAACTAATTGTTCAATTGTAACATTTTTATAATTTATTGCAATATTATGAGTAGAATCAAACACAAACTTTTTGATGTTTTAATATTCATTACTTTAAAAATAAACAAACAAACTCATAATTAACTTAAAAGTAAGTGTCACAAAACTTTGTGGAATTTTGGAAAAAAGTAATAAATAAATTATTTAAAACAGATCTGAACCTTCCCCCTAAACATATTAATGGATTGTGTCCCCATGTCGATTAATTTACATGGACAAAATAATTGAACATGCCTCTTAGAGGTAAAAGACTGTCTGAGAGACAGATAAAAAAATTTCACTATTAAAATCACAAGATGTTAAGCCAATTGATATTTGCAAAGCAAATAAAACGATCTACAACTGTCTGAAGAATCCGTAGGGATATATGAAGAAAAATCCAGTAGATAGGCCCCAAAAATTGTCAAATCGTGATAGGTCCAGAATTATAAGAACCGTTTCGAATTCTGGATGCTCTGCAAAAAGTACCCTTGCTTCCACACATTTGGATGTGAGTGTACGAACTGTGCAAAGTTTGTTAAAATCAACTCCACTTTTACAACTAAGAAGAATTCAACAAAACCACCATTGAACCCTAAACATGTAGAAGCAAGAAGACAGTTTGCTGTAAAATACATGGGAAGAAATTAGAATTCTCTCAAATTTAGTGACAAAAAAAATTTAACTTGAATGGCCCTGATGGGCTCAAATACTACTGTCATGACCTAAGAAAGGAGACCCAAAACCTCTTCAGTTGTCAGTTTGGTGGTGGCTCTTATGATCTCAGCAGCATTGTCTGCAAGTGGCAAGACCCCCTTTCAATTTGGAAAAGTAAACGAAATGCTATCAGATATGTAGAAACTCTCATGGAACATTTGCTGCCAGTGACACCACTTATTGCTGGATCAATTTGGGTATGTCAACAGGACAATGCCAGCATCTATACTGCTCATGAGACCAAACAGTTTTTTGCTGAATGTAAAATTGTAGTGATCGAATGGCCTGCAAAAGTCCTGACATAAACTCCATAGAAAATTTATGGGAGCATTGGCAAGAAAGGTGGTGGTCGTTTTCAACAGTTTTCAAGAGCTGATGCTTTATCTGCAGCTATCAAGGCTACATGGAACAATATGTCAAATGACACATTAAAAAATTTATCTGATTCAATGCCTAAACGCATTTATCAATTAATTAAAGTTGATGGAAAGGCAACAAAATATTAATTGTAATTTATAAAAAGGAAAAAGTACAAATTCCACAAAGTTTTGTCACATCTTGTTTTTAAGTTAACTTTTAGTTTGTTTATTTTAAAATAATTAATAATAAAACCTCAACACATTGGTTTTTTGATTCTATTCATAGTCATGCAAATAATAAAAAAATTAAAAAATTGAACATTTATTTATTTATTTATTAAAATAAAACTATTAAAATGACCTTATCCAGAGCCGGTATGGCCTCTAGGCTGACAAGTGCGGTCTCCGGAGGGTCTTAAATTATCTGTATTTTTAATAATAATTAATATTGATAGATTTTATTATGCAAAATTTATGTTAGTATGTTGAATTTGAATAGAGTATATAATAATATGTTAGTCAAGTTAGGGGGATTTGGGGTTAATTGAGTTCAGGAATGATTTTATATTTCTTTCAAAGGAAGCTGGGTTTGGGGCTTACCTTAAATTCTCAGGCAAGATAGCCCACCATTTTGTTCCTGCATGGGAGCTGCACTTACTTTGGTAGTGATGCTTGGCAAATGGGCAACGTATTGAGGAGGCAGATCTGGTGGGGTAAGAGTGAAAATCGCATTGAAACTGTATTAATGGTGGATTAGTAACATATAGATAGCCATTAATTATCTTGAAAATGAATGATAGCAGTTGCTGGATATATATTTGATAGATTGTTAGTATTCGGAAATATCCAAAGTAATGAGTTACGGAATACAAATTTGGGAGTTTTAATAATATTCTAAAAAAAACGGAAGATTCTGGTTAGGTTAGTATTAGAGGTAGAACCCCAAAATTGAACACCAAAACATACAGATGAATGGATAAGTGTATTGTATAGTAACAATAATATTTCTGTAGGGAGATATTGATGTTGAGATATTATGTCTAATCTTTTACTAAGAGTCTTGGATAGATCACTTATATGGTAATTCCAGGAGAGGTCAGGTGATATATGTAATCCTAGGTATTTAAAAGTATTCGTAGGAGATAAAAGGACTGAGTTGTAATAAATTAGCAACTCGTGAGGGACAGATTGTTTATTTCTTTGGGCGAAAATCATGTATTTGGTCTTATTAAGATTTAGAGATAACTAGTCTATTTGGATCCACTTATTTAAAATGGTTAGCGAGAGTGATTGATAGATTTTTGGATATTTGTAATGGAAGCATCAGCATAAGAAAGGGTCACATCGTCCGCATAGAGGATTGCAAAAAAAGGCATAAGTGTGTACAAAAGGTCATTTATGAAGAGGTGAAAAAGAAGCGGGGATAATATGGAGCCTTGAGGGACACCATGATTATGCACTAAAGTTGAGGAGGATTTATTTCCAATAGTTAATGTATATTGTCGATCAGATAAAAATTCAATTAATCAATTTAGAGTTGGGCCACGTATATTGTAAAAATTAGTGAGTTTGTGTATTAAAAGGTGCATTGGGATGGTGTCATAGGCCTTTGAAAAGTCTAGAAATATAGAGACTACGTATTTATTATCTACCATATTTCAGGTAATATATTCATACAATTCATAACAAGCTGTCTCAATACCATGTTTTAGTGAGAAACCATGTTGCACAGAAGAAATTAACTTATTATTAAATACATAGTCAGATAATCAGCAAAAGTAAAGTTTTTCAAAAACTTTAGAAAAAACAGGTAGAATTGAGATTGGCCGATAATTACCAAAGTCTAATGGACTACCTTTATAAAGACAGTGACGATTTTGGCCTGACGAAAACATTTAGGAAAGGTACCATAAACTATTGAATTATTAAAAATATGAGCAAGGGGGAAGAGTAGGCTGGAGGATACAGTTTTTATTATGTCAGTTGTGGTAGATGGTTTTAGCTGGCGAAAAATGTTTGCAATTTCTTCTGGGCAAGCTGGGGAGATAAAGAATGAAAGGGATGTAGGGGGTGTAATGTAGGGTAATGTAAATCAAAATTGGATATATTAGGAGTGGGGGGTAATAGAGTCTTTAAAAATTCTGTTAAAAAAAAGAGATTCCACATATTTAGTTATTTTGTTACAGAGAAAACAAGAGATTCCACAAAGTTTTGTCGTGCATTGTAAAGCAACAGTGCCATGGATGTTGTCTTTACACACATTGGAAGGTTTCACTGATACAGGTGCACTTCAATTCCCATTCATCTATGCAGTAATTGCCGATGCCATAATTATATTTTTTCGATTTAAAATTTGATGAAGCGATCTGCTCCTGTCATCTAGCTATAATTTTCGAAAACTGTTTACAGAAGTTTCAATGGTCTAAGCATATTGATTGCGAAACACTAATTTACTTGACCACTTGGTTCACAATGTCTCCACTGAGCGGGCACCAACAATCATCCGACATATATTGCTACAACCACAGAACAAAATGCATGTAAACAGCTAGATTAATACTGTCTATTGACAGAGATGTGCGGTATGTATTTTATCAGGAAATACCCAGCTAGCATGCTTACGTAATTCCAATGTAAATTCCAATACATAATTTCAACGTTAGGTCCATACGTTAGACTAACGCAGAAATGGTATGCTGTCTGATGGTTGGTTAACCGTTAGATCTGGGTTATTTTTAACATAATCCCAACATTAATATAACGTATTTCCAACAATTTTCTAAGATAATCCCAACATTAATATAACGTATTTCCAACAATTTTCTAAGATAATCCCAAAATTAATATAACTTATTTCTAACAATTTTCTAAGATAATCCCAACATTAATATAATGTATTTCCAACAATTTTCTAACATAGCCCTGACATTAATATAACGTATTTCCATCAATTTTCTAACATAACCCCAACATTAATATATTATATAGAATTCAATAGAATATATTCCCAATGATTTCCTAACGTGATCCCAACATTAATATGAGAAACTGGAAAGGACTGTGGATAACGACATGACCAACTGACAACAACCTCTTGTCCACAAAAGAATTTTATTAGGCATATACGTATTTCGAACTCATTGAGTTCATTATTCAATGCCGATACAAAGTTTGGTTGAATTACAGAGAATATATATAAGGGCCAGAGTGGCCATTATCCAATAAAAAGGTACAAATGTAAATTACAAAATAAAAAAAAAGACGAATGGGGGAAAAACAGTCTCTTAACATCAGAAGCGCGGACCTAGTAGAGATACTTCCTCCTGGTCGCGAACAATCGTTACAATCGATACCGAATGCCGATTATTAAAATTACAATGAATAAAATCAAAGAAAGTAAAAGATAAACGATGATACAAAATTAAGAAATATAGAAAATTAACTTGACTCTTTAAGCAATTTGATAAGTGTCGAATCTCCTATCGGGCCTGCGTCTCCGTTTAGTAATAGGTCGGGGTCCTTCTTGGAAATCCCTAACTAGTTTTTTTCCTAGGAAAAATTATTCTAACAAATGAATACTCGATTTTTTTAATCTGTCGATACTTTTTATTCGATAATTCTTAAGTAAATATCGAATAAATAATGATTAATCGAATAAAAATACAAATTCGCTAATAGTTTTTTATTTTATTGAACAAAATCATCAATTACACGAATTTTAAAGAGAACAAATTACAAAATCTAAATTTTAAAAACTATTGTTTTCAAATTCCAGTATTTAACATCTAAGCTCTGTAAAAAATGCCAGAAATTCGATTCCTTGACGGTGAAATAATTCTTCCTGCTTGAGAAAATAAACATTCTGACGGAACAGAGTTTGAAATTAAGCTAATATATTTTTTTGCAATACTATAACCATTGGGATAGATGAATTCCAAAGCCTATGCCTAACCGTTCCTGGATGGTTGTCATACTTTCATCCCCCTCAAAGTAATTTGAAAATTTGATTACTCGATTTTTTATTCAAAAAAAAAATATCGGTTATTTAGTCGAATTTTTTTTCACGATTTAGAAAAACCCTATCTCCAACGTCTCAGGTCGGGGTCCTTTTTAGCAGCATCTGTAGGAAAAAAAATATACATATAATAATTTGAAACTATACACTAAAAATTACAAAAGCATGCAAAATAATAATAATAATTCAGAATGGCCAAAATTCATAGTGTCCCAAAAGTATTGATCGTGGTGACGATGAATTAAATAAGCTATAAAAAATAATCTCATATTAAACGAACAGCTTCCATTATTATTAAATAAATAAACGTCGTGTTCTAATAATACGATCATTATTAATGACTCTGGACAAGTAATAATAGTCTTATACGTATGTACAGTTTATCCTACTTGTTAAAATACAAGTAAAATTGTTATTTCTATTTGTACTCAAACAAACACAAGGTAATATGAATTTCAGATCAAAAAAGATTGCATACCTTATATGATTATTCCGTAGGAATAAGAAAACAGCAATTTCTTAAAGAGAAATAAATATTGGTTATATGATGTGAAAATAGAATCCTACAAAATAAGTGTTAAAAAGTTACACCAAAATACAAATAATTATATTGAAACATATATAATAGTAAGTTATAACTTACTTTTTTTCTTGGAGAAACAAAAAAGCAGGAAGCGAGCGTAGATATCAATCTTCAATACTCGATCAGAGACGTTTGTAAAAGGAGCGCTTTCAGTCAAATTAGATCAGAGGCGCTTACTTTAACGGTCTCTGAATTAGATGCTGCATTGCTCTTCTGCGCATTTTTACTGCGCACATACGTCAATTAGTGAACATCCAATAATGGATCGCCATTTTATACGAGCCATGAGTGAAATTATATTACGATTTCCCAACGAGTACCAAATGTAGGAATTACTTAACATCTAACCGTTATCTAACTGAACACTTTAATAACAAGATCTGAACATTTCCATTCTCAGCTCTTACGGTTTACCAACCTAAATACCAGTTTCCAACGGAAATATAACATATGAGTGCTAGCTGGGTAGAGGCATTACCATTTTTGGTGTGGATGTAAAAATTATCAAATGATAGAGCTGCCAAAAATATTGGTGTGTCTGATTTATTTTACCAAACTCTGTTGGTGTCCACCAACAATTGTCATATCCATATAACATGGAAAGTTGAAAAGCCGTCATCTGTTAGCTATTCTGCATAGCCATTGCTTGGCTCCCTGTTAAATTTTGAATAATTCTGTTTAATTGAACTATCAAAAATATTCATTTTAATAAACACAACTATTATCATGAACTTAATGTTTATTTAAGAATATATTATGAATATTAAATTTTCATAGAATAAAATATTTTCACAAATTAATATTCAAATTGTTTCCATATTATTTCAGGACGAAAACACACATGAAGAATATGACTCTGTATTTCTGAAAGATATGTACAAAATAACAAAAGAAGTAATTAAAATCTGCTACTCTTTTAATGCAATATTCTTAGTCATTACTACTGTAATAATAAAATTAGTATTTTGATATATTTATTTTTTATGAAATTATTGTCTTTCATAATATATATTATATTCATTTCAGTAATTTTGAAATAGTATGGAGGAGATCAATGAAATTGGTTTAAAATATCTTAATGATGATTGGTATATACTGTACTTCAGGGGCATGTCTTCCTGCCTGTATTTCAGAGAGCTGTGTTTAAAAAAATATATAAATAGATATCTGGTTTTGAATAGATAAAGAATTTTGAATTACAGGAGAAAAATTCGAAAAGATATAATTTTATCTTTATCTTTTTATGGAATGTTGAAAAAGTCAATTCCTTTTTGCGATGGGTGTTGCACCCTTCCGCACCATCACATAATACTCTTCCTTCTCTTTTAGCCAGTGGATTAGCTGGGCTATTATTGTTTTTAGCAGTATTCATGAATATCCTTCTGAAATTTTTAAGTAAGTATTTATTGTTTGGAGTAAAAATAATAAAACTAATAATTGAATTGATCTGAATTGAATTTATTGAATAGAATTTATTAAACAAAATTTACACATGGCTTAACAGGCTACAGTCTAAAACGAGCAGTGGACAAAAAGTGACAAAGAATGCTTATAAATCAATAAAATCTTGTAAACATCCCAAGCAGGAGCTTTAGCAGTGAAGCAGAAATACATTTATACGTTTATTAAAAAGAAATTAATCCCACCGCCCCCCCACCTCCCAAGTAGGATAAGGCAAATCATCTATTCTTACCCCTTCATATGCACTTTTACCTCTCCGCAAGTTTTTTTTAATCAATAAATTGATTTTCCCAAACGTAATATGTAAAAAATGTAAAAAACCTCGTATCTTCTTTCATTTCTCGTCATTTCCGAACGTATGATATATCACATGCTATATGTTGCCATAGTTCTAAGGATCAAGTAACTGCCACCCCCGTAAATCCGATCCCACTGGAACAATTGGGCCTAAACTTTATAGTAATGTAGATCTACCTAGAGTAATCTGGATAATGAACTTTACGCCTTTACGTACCTAAATAGCACGTAGATAAGTAGCCCTCTCTGAATCCCACCCCCATAATTCCAACCCCCCTACACCAATCAAAACCAAACTATATAGTGCAGATGAACATGCTCATAGTAAACTACATTCCGAATTTCAACCTTCTACTTCAAAAATATGTAGAAATTATGAAGGGGACGGACGTGACATTATAAAACCAATAAGTAGCTCCATTCTTATTTTACTTACCAGGGTCAGTCAAATGAAAATCGGAAATATTTTTTTACAGGTCCTTTTTTATACACAGAGTACACTATTTTTCAATTAAGTCCCCATCTTTTCGATGCATTTCTGCCACCGAGTCGGGAAGGCATGGAGACCTCGGAAGAATAAAATCTTCATATAATGGAGATCTTGTTTATAGGATATTCATACCGAATTTAACTCCTGTATATGCATAAATACACCTAGACCTTTTGGTCCCCTCTAATTTTCACCCCCAAAACTCCGACCATAGTGGGCTAATCAAAACCAAACTAAATAGTGAAAGTGCACATGCCCATAGTAAGCTACATTTCGAATTTCAACCTTCTACCTCAAAAAAATGTAGAAATGATGAAGGGTGATTCAAATCGTGTATAAAATAAAACCAAGAAGTAGCTCCATTTTCCTGCTACTTAATAATAATCTGATAGATTATGAGCACTTGAGCAATCGTGCATCAACAAAGCGATTTCACATGCGCGCGCTGATGTCAATAATGCTTAAAAGATGAACAGAAAGTAACAATACATTCTTTCTTGACAAATCGTGTCGTTATATGACATGCCAGTATCTTTTGAATTCTTTACACAAGTGAATTCGACTTGAAGAGGTCCATGAAAAATTCTGAAAAGTTGATACGGCTGAGCTAAGACTTTAATAGTCATATTTCTGAAAACAGAATTTGAAAAGGTTAATCTGTTTTCAAATTATCGTGCAAATGGCTGCCAGACGGCTGGACGGACGGATGGACAGCCGGATAAACGTACAGACCAAGGGCGTATTCTTGTAAGTAGCTTTTATGAAAAAGCTCCTAAGAAAGAAAATGAGCTTTAAAACAAAATATTTGAAGTACAAAAGAATTACAAAAGATAAGTCGAAGTCAGAAATGAAGAATGAAAATAGTACACTAAGAAATAAAACTACAATAATTAAATAAAACAAAAGTAGTTTAGCACCTGCATTTGGCAGAAAGGGGGGAGGCAGGTGCACCCCTTTTCTTGGTGTTTAAAGGGTTAAAAGTTGTCAAAAGTATAATATTAATGGGTTTTTTTATTGTTTTAATTGGTTGTTAATTGGTTTAAATTGATTTTAATGATAATGAATTAATTTTTAATTGAATTTAATGATGTTTAATTAATTTTTAATTGAAAAACAGGTGTTGACTTACAGGTAATCCAAGGGTTACAAGGTATTTAGGTGACCAAAGGGTTTACAGGTATGGTGGTGTTACATTACAGGTAACCAAAACGCCGAGGGGCCAAAGGGTTGAATCGGCCTCGGTGGCTCAGGGGTTGCGTGATCACCTCTGATGCCCGAGCACGCGGGTTCGACCCTGCCGAGGACGATGAGGAATTTTTCAGGGTGAAAATCCTGAGATCACGCACTTCCTTCAGAAGGGAAGTAAAACCGTTGGTCTCGTATAGTTGTTTGCCGGCTGCAGGTTGAAGAACGCTTGCGAGGCAAAATTTGCGGCCACTATAACGCCATCCTGAAATGACCATGGCAATTGAAAAATACAAAAGAAGCCAAACCAAACCAAACCAAACCAAAGTGTTGACAGGTGTTTGATTAATTGTTGAGTTAATGATGATGGATGGGTTTTTACATTAGGCATAATCTGGTCCATCACATTCGTTTTTACCTAATTACCGATTTTCTCTTCCTAATTACCATTATTGATTCAAGGTGTTCAGGTTTGTGTTTTCATTTATTTTATTTCGCACCTTCTATTTACCTTCCTTTTAAATACTCATGTTCGCATCCAATGCTTTTTATTTATTTACTAGATATGGAACAACTCTATTTTCCACCTGAAAACCCAGCAGGCTTTGGTGGTGTTCGTTGTTTACCTATACAACAAACCAGTCAGAAAAAGAAACACGTGATTGGTTAAGTGGTGTTCCACCTTATACGTTACATAAACCTATTAGACATTGCTACCCTCGTGATCATATACGTGTTTTTGCACTGTTCGATCAATTTCAAGTAAATTTAGTCGACCTAGGCAGTTTGTCAAAGCAGAATGATGGGTATAAATTTCTTCTCACGTGCATCAATGTTTTGCATGGGTTGTGCCTTTTAAATCCGAGATGGGCCCCGAGCTTCAAAAAGGTGTTCAAAAAATCTTTACAGAAGGGCAAGTACCTCTAAAAATTAATAGTGATAAAGGTAAAGAATTTCTAAATAAACACGTTCAAGATTATTTTAGACAACTCAATATTATATTCTTTGCGGCAGAGTCGGATTTAAAAGCAACAATGGCTAGGCGTTTTACCCGTGCCTTAAAGGGGCAAATGTTTAGGTTTTTTCACT
This sequence comes from Rhysida immarginata, assembly GCA_023313115.1. Classification (NCBI taxonomy): domain Eukaryota; kingdom Metazoa; phylum Arthropoda; class Chilopoda; order Scolopendromorpha; family Scolopendridae; genus Rhysida; species Rhysida immarginata. The sequence continues at coordinate 6,835 of JAHWFO010111715.1, read as the reverse complement.
TACTCCAACAAACAACATTACATCGACGTCTTACCTGCTCTTGTTGTAAACTATAACAACTGTGTTCACAGATCTTTAGGTATTGCACCAGTATTGTGAAAGCTCGTAATGCATCAACCTTGTGGATGAAGCAGCGTCTTTATTACAATTCGGCACCCCATACGACAACAAAATTAAAAATTGGTGACATAATACGCATTTCAAGAGTTAAAAATATATTTGAGAAAGGTTATTTACCAAATTGGACAAAGGAAATGTTTTTTGTGTTAAAAATTATAATGCGAAAATCTGTAGTGTATAAAATTAAAGATTATAATGGCGATGAGATTGCAGGTGTGTATTACGAGCAAGAACTACAACAGTGAAAAACCCTGAGGTTTTTGTCATCGAAAGGATAATAAGATGGAGAAGGAGAGGGAGAATGTCTGCGGGAGGCACTCATTAAATGGGGCAATTACCCTGACAGTATGAATATTTGGGTACGCGAAAATGATCTTTTAAACCTATGACAAGCTGTTTCACTCATCAGTCGTGCAGTTGATTTTGTCAACATTTATGAAGAGACCGATTTCTACGTTACATATCCGTCCAACACGCAATCGGGCGTTGGAAAACATGTTAATACAACATCTCACTTTTACACCCTGTTACCACGCACATTACAAGTCAAAGATCAGTGGGAAGTCGGTTTGACTGAAGTTCATTTTCCCGCACTTTTCAAGAAGCTTACAGCTGTTAATAACAGTTTTACCATTGGTATTCAGAGATTTATGATTGAGAAGCAAGTCACGCTTCATATTGCTAAACCCGTCGAATCACCCACTCTTAGAGACTTTACACACAGAGTGGATACAGCGTTACAAGCCTATTTGAAAGATATTGTATTTTTCCATGACCGTGATTTAAGCAACTATGTCATCTTGAGTTTACCTCCTAATAAGCTAATTCGTTTCACCACAAGTGCGTTCTGTAAGTTCTTTAATTTAAAACCAGATCAGTTCCTGGAAGGGCTTATATTGCTCGTTCCTGATTTTTCCAAGACGTTCGAGTGGTTTTCAGAATTCTTTGCTGTGTTAAAGTTCCCAGAGGTCGCACATAGGTTCCAACACTTTGTTTTTATAAAGACCATCCAAATCCAAAATACAGAGGCCCTCCTTGATTTTTTACAATTTCAAATAGGACTCTATGCAATTGAGGTCACCTTGGATAATGGTTTTTTTAGTTTTTTTTGGTTACACAGGTCGTTACATTGAATTCCCAGTTGTGTCGAATCTGGGGTCTGTCCCTGTACAGTTGCTGAGTAAGAAATTTAAAACACCTACGGAAATTCCATTAAATGCTGTTCATGATGGTTTCATGAATATTGCTGTATACGATCCAGAAGATTGGCCTCAAATGAGTGAATTAAAAATTTCTGAGGGATATTACAATAAATGTAGTGACATTATGAACGCATTTCTGAATTCAATACCATTAGAAAAAAAAACCCTTTTACAACATTAATCTCACGTATAACAAATGTTTTCACTTCCAATGTAAAGAGAAACATTACAGCAGTTTTAGTGAGGGTTTGTGTCATGCTTTACGTTTAAATGCCGACCAGTTCAATGTCGCACTAATGCAAGGTGAGGGTCTGATTCCTGTAGATCTTACAAGAGGTATCCATAGCTATTATCTATATAGTGATATAATTCAGCCTCAACTAGTCGGTGATACTTTTGCACCACTTCTACAGAATATCCCCATTTCACATGCTAGACGTGAAATCGTTTATCAAACTTTACCTACACCTGATTGCTATCCATTAAGCAATAAACGTCTTTGACACGATTGAAATCGTAGTGCATTCAGATCACAGGTATCTGTTATCATTTTTAGCTGGCAAAACGGTTATAAAATTACATTTCCGTCAGAAGCAGTTGTAGAGCTCAGACGCTTCTGTCTTTCTCACTCCTTCAAAATGCGCATTCCATATCATCCGAGCCAAGAGGCTATTTTACGTTATTACTTAATTCAGAAAAGTCGAGGGATACCTGTATTCAAAGGGACAGCGTTTCAATGTGGTAGAGGGTTTGTTTCTGTATTCACAAATCTTTTCCGACTTGCGATGCTATTACTAAATATAGCTTGGATAATTCTTGGTAAGCACACTCTAAAAGGTGATGAATCAGTCTAAAATGATGTGATGCAGAGTCAAAATCTCAAACATTCATTAGCGTCACGTATGAGAGCAGCAGGTGGGAGCGCTTTAGAGAAAATGGGTTCCAGGATTCAGAAAGGTGGAGGCAGATGTCGGGTTAAAAGATGTTATTCTTCGATCATGGCTCAATTATCAGCCAAAAGACTGTGAGTTCACAGTCTGGACGCCTTCCTGCTGAACAAAAATAGTAGAAGAAGCAGAAGAAGAAGAAGGAAAGTAATTCTCTCAGCAACGTTAAAAAAGTTCTCAGAGGAGAAAGAAGAGGAAGCAGAAGGTTAGGAAGAAGTCAAAGAGAGCTTTACACATCCGTCCTTTATCCTCTGTATTTTCCTAAAACATCACCACGAGGATGTAAAGTTCAGAATGCATAAATAGTGACTTAGATATTTTTTCAATTCCAAATACGAGCGCTCAACAAGAGAAGAGGCACGTGGTGGGTTACCAACCGACTGCCACCATAAACGAAGATTGTCCGATTATACTCTTCATTCCTGGATTAACTGACTTTTACATCGATCTAGACCAAACTACAATCAATTCCGAAGTCGTTATCACTAAAGGTGATGCACCTGTCCCACATGGTGATAAAACCGGTCCTGTAAATCTTATCCTTCACTCGTTATTCTCCCAAGTCGATTGTTATTTAGGCGACAAACTCTTTAGTCATAGCAATAACTTATATCCCTTTAGAGCTTATTTAGAAACTCTTCTGAAATATAGTCGGGCTGCTAAATCAACTCAGTTAACGACATCTGGATTTTATAAAGACACATCTGGGAAAATGGATAGTATAGACGACGCAAATATAGGGTTTAAATCACGCAAAAGTCTCGCTTGTAATGGAGTCTATTACTTTGAAGGACCTATACATATACTTCATCAGAGTCGTTTGAGGTTAAACTCACTGGATTTTCGACTAAGATTATACAGAAGTGAACCTGCCTTTGCTCTAATGCCAGACACAGCTAACCCCGTTAACAGAATTTCAATTCGAAAAGCCACACCTAATGTTTGAACGTATTTAATTACACCTAACTTATTACCACATGCAAAGATACTGCAAACAACCAACGCATATTATCCGATTAGCAGAGTGGAATTGCGTTCATCAAATATCTCAACAGGTACGAGAAATCACATCATACAAAATTTAATTACAGGCCAACTTCCTACCCGATTAATTTTCGCATTTGTAACGAGTGAAGCACAAAGCGGAGCTTACAAGGTGAATCCATTTAACCTTCAACATTTCAACCTGTCATATTTCTCACTATCACTTGATACCCAAGTACTTCCAAATTAGCCCTTGACCCCGGGATTTGCAGGGGGGTCGTACATACGTGAGTTTGTTCATTCTTTGGAAGGAAGACAGAGACTTCAACGAGAGTCAGGTTGAATACGGTTCTGGATATTCATCATTGCATGCGATCTTAGCGAAAATCAAAATTATTATACAGAACATTTTAACCTTATTCATAACGGTACACTTAGTGTTGAAGTACATTTTTTCCAACCTCTGACGGAATCGGTGAACATCATTACCTACTGTCAATATCAGAACTTACTAGAAAGCAGTAAAGACCGTACCATAATCTTTGAGTATACAAATTAAAGCTCTGCGGATACAGCACAGATATGGCGTGCATTATACTTCGTCCAACAAGAGAAAAACAGGGTGTGTTTCCGGTCTGATATCGACTACTCACTCATCCGCAATGCTTTGTGGGATTTTTCAAAGTCAATTTGTAATGGCGACGCCCGTGCAACAACTCTTCAGCCAAACAAGGAAAAACTATTCCCAGCCAGGCTAGGGAGATTTGTGTGGAACGTATTTTGCTACTTTAAAGGAAAATAGTGTTTTAAAAGCTCATCTGCTTTGATAGAAAAAAATTCCAAGGCAATGCAAGTTTCTCTTTCTTGCGTTCGAACAATTGTTCAAGAAGGAAACGAAGCGTCTTCATGCGAAGCTACCACCCCCCTCTCCTCGCTTTTCGACTCCTGGAAAGAAAAGGCCCAGGGAATCTCGAACAACGATATATATAAAATTGAGTTAAAAGATAATTTTATGAAGGGTACAACATTTTTAATTATAATTAAAGTAAAGCAATTGAATAATATTAAAGCTTCTGCTGTAATATTATAAAGCGCTTCTTCAATGAGACATGAGACAGAAGTGTTTAAGCGCATGAGGCCCCCTTTCTCTGATTGGCTAATCTGAAACTTAGCCCCTGTTTTTCTCTTGTTGGATGAACTATAGAGAGAGACCTATGTACAAAACCTATAGCCGGAGGTGTACAGCTGATGTAATCACTCATCTCAAACCAGACTACCCGTATTTAGTTGTATCTAATACAGATGGCTCTAATCAACCTGACAATCACTGGATTGTTTATTTTATCCATAAGCACTCATTAACTTACTACTTTGATTCATTTGGTCAAAAAACATCTTCCCAATTTCACGATTTCATGTATAGACAGGCTGAAAATTGGGTCTACAATTCGAAATTAGTCCAGCATCCAACTGAAGCTACATGCGATCATCATTGTTTGCATTTTCTAAAGTTTGCTGCAAGAGGCCATTCCATGTATGACATCATTAACTGTACTTATTCAGACGAACTATTTCTCAATGATTTCACCGTAAAATGTGAATTAATTTATGATGAATTAACACTTAACAATAATACTACTACTAATAATATGTGTTATAATGTTAAATGGATTCAAAGCTCTTGTCCCTTAAAAAAAAAAACAACCTAGCCATTTTTAATTTTTTGTACTCGTTTATTACCTGTATATATTCTGTACTGATTATTCCTGAATAAAATTTTTAAATATACATTATTTCATTCATCTATATTTTTCCATATTTTATATTAATTACATAAAATATTCTTTAATCAAATTTCAAAGAGTTAATTAAATTAAGTTAGATATATAAATATATTTTTATTTTTTTATTCTTTTAATAATTAGATAAAATAAATAAATAAAATATTTAAAGTGTTTGTAATGAATTAAATAAATAATTACATAGACACCAGATTTCTTTCATATTAATTACAATTTTTTATTCAGAATTTTACATTTTAAAAAATATTACAATTATTTGTATGGTATCCAACGAATTCCGGGTGTGTGGTTACATCTTCTTTTTAATATAGCGCTGTTAAAACTCCTTCCCTTCCCCTCCTACGAATGATACAGCGGATTTACACTTATTTCTCTTGGAACATCCATCTCCTAAATCACTTTTATAAAACGTCTTTGTCCAATAGGAGGGTCCTTCTGATTGGTTGATGGGGAAACTGCGTCATCGATCAAGTTTGAAATATGTGAACACCGTAGATTCTTCCCACCTATTTTTACTGCTCCATGTGAATCCCAACACATGAATTCGGGAAAGTTATATAGAAATTGAAATAAACATTTTTGTCGAGAAGTTTGCGCCAGTGGAACGGATAATGGCTTATCATCATAAGTGACTAATTCAGATGGCGTTCTTTGAAACTTAGGAGTGTAAAACAGTTGTTGAGGAATTCGGTTCGGTGGCGAATCAGGTGAACACGATAATGGCGACTGTATTTCTTCTTCTTCAGGTGAGTTTTTTGTTGTTGTTGCGTTAGATTCTGTTCTTTCTGGTCAACATCGTCACATTACTTGTTGTACAGATACTTCTGTAAGGTGTCGAGGTAATATTCTAGTTTTTGATGCGCGTTCATATTATCAGAATTTAATATATCAGTCATTTTTTATCCAATCATTTTTCTCTCTCTGTTTTCTTTGTTTCATCACGTACGCCATGTGGTTGGGGGTGGGAGTCTTTGTATTCCTAGGCAGTAGCTGTTGAAAAATGATTTATTAATCTTTGCTATTCATGTGAAGGTAATAATATGTATTTCTGCATGCTTTTAACGTTTTAATTTATTTATTATCGGTCCTGCAACGCTGCCTAATAGCAAAGGTAATGACAATCTGCGACCACGTTGAACCAGATAGGTTTTTTTTAGCTCTTAATGAAATATTTTTATGTGCTAGACCTTTTATCTTCCTCAAATGCTTTCTTATTTGCGGTGTCCACGTGAGTTTGCGATGTATGATGTTTTGGCAAATTTTACAGAGAGATTTGACTTGATTTACCGATGCATGCTGGATTAATTTTTTTCCGTTGTTTAGGGCTAGCGTTTTTTAGCGCCCCGAGGAAATTGCAGTGTTTTTGAATAAACGGAATCATGGCTGTTTAATACCAATGTAAGCTTGTTGAAACATTAATGGCAATGCATTTTAAACACGCGTTTTATTTGCATAAACGATAACTGGTTTTTCATGAGGGAAAATTTTACTCCGTAGTCTAATTATGACGGGTCAGCCTTGTTTAAGATCTAATGGAAGTAACTAAGGGGTTCTTGCATTGCATCTTTAAATGCTTCTATAAGTAAAGTACCGTACCCTGTTTGAGAAGCAAGAGTGCGTATCTGATCAACATTCCGAAGTGATTTTAACAGAAATATGAATTGAGTATTTAAATTTATGGTACGAATGATTTTTGAATGTGCGGATAAATTTTGAGGTAATAATAAAACGGAAAAATTGAGATGATGAATGTATCTGGTATAAATCTTTTTGATGATTT
>JAHWFO010111714.1:0-18269 GCA_023313115.1 Rhysida immarginata | reverse complement strand
ACCCTTCTCCAGTCCTCATCGGTCCAATGTCGATGTTGGTTGGTCCAAGCAAGACGTTGCTGATGATGTGCAGCTGTCACGAGTGGCACCCGTCGTGGCCTCTTGCTCCCAAAGCCTGCAGCTGCCAATGTTCGCCGAATTGTCGTCACGAACACAGTTGTGGGACATCCCTGGTTATACCAAATGGTGATTTGGCCTGCTGTCACCCTTTGGTCAGTATTTGCAAGCTGGCTGATCTGGCAAACACTTCTGGCATTAATAATGCGTGGGCGGCCCATCCGCTGTCTGACATGGGTTGTAACCCCTCATTGGGTTCACTCTCGATAGACCCTTACAACGGTTGTGTGGGAAAATTGCAGGGTGTTGGCTACATCTGACATTGAGGCACCCATCTGTCTGTCACCAACTATCATCCCCCGTTCAAATGCGGATAGCTCTCGGCGTGCTGGCATTTCTTCAGGTAGATTTGCTTACAATGATTGTTTGATATCAAGAATGGAAGCAGCGGGATCTGTGTCATTACGGACAGGGAACCTGATTGGAGGGTTGTACCATGACTTTTGATCTGTGAAAATCTGGCGTCACAGCTTTTGCTGGCCGGTGTCTGGATCCAAACCCAGGGAACTTCATTTCCAGCTCGGTACCATACATAGTTGACCACTTAGGCAGTTTTTCTCAAAGTTTTTTATCTTGCAGCACACATAAAAGTTCTAAAAATTTTCATGGCACACTTAATAATTTTAATTATTATGAAGAATTATTTTATTAGTTTAGGGAAGAAATTTAATATTTTTTAATTCATTGAAGCAATTTTAAATTTTTCAAAAAATTTCGCGGCACACAGTTTGAGAAACACTGATCTAAATTCTTATAAAGATGAATACTGGTTTTGATAATATTTTTATTACAGCTGGACATGGATTAAATGTTTTCAGAAATCGCCTCCTGTGATCTTTAATTCTAAAGATAACTCCACACAATCAGCATAATTGAGCAATTAGAAATTTACGAATTATAAAGAAAAAATGGAGTTATTCTTAATTTATGAAATACAGCGTAACGTTATATACAGGGAGCATTGCATCTATTATGGTATTGCCATTGATAACCTTAAAGTCTTTACTTTAATGTTTTTTCGCAATATCTTTGTTAAAGTAGAAGTTGTTAGAAACAAATCCATTTTTTATTTTCCATTATACCAACATCATTACTCGTAATCATCACCTTGTTCGAAAAAATATGGTTCGAACTCATATAAATGTTTAGTCACCTTCAAAATAAGCATCGTCTGCAGCAACGCAATTAGCCCAGTGTTGCTGCCATTTGTCGAAACAAGTTACGGAACGCCTCCTTTGGGATGTTCAGGAGTTCCACCATCATATTTTTCTGCCCTCCATAAAATCCTTGAACCATTCGAAAACCTGTGTTCTGCTCATAACAGCATTGTCGAATGCTTGTTTTTGCAATTCATAACACTCTGTTGCGGTTTTATCGATTTTAAAACAAAATCTGATGCAATGTCATTGCTCATGTTTTTCTTTCATTTTCTCCACGTGACAAGAAAAGAAATACATTCTGATTTAACGTGTTACAACAGTTGCACGTGGCACTCTTAACAGCTGCTAATTTCATTATGTCATCAGCAGAAATGTTGTCACATGATCTAGTTAGGTGAGTGTAACTTCCGGTGTTTACAAATCGCATCCCTCAGTTCCAGCCCAAAGTTAGTGTTTTTCATAGGCAACCCACAAGCATATCTTGATCAGTTCAACGTCAAACGAAGACCAAGAAATCAGTTTATACTTTTTTAAAAAATAAGATTCCTTTTCCAAAATTTTCAATAATTTTCCATGTAAGATTCTTTTTCAAAAATTAACTTATATAAAGCAAAGATTAATTAATATTAAAACTCAAAACAGGCTTAGCGTGCTTGTGTGATGATAATGGATCAACAGTAGGAGGGTTAATTACATTATAGAAGTATGTATAAATAGTTGCTGTAATCAAATTAATAAATAATCAAACTGAGGAACTGTCGATAATTGTAATACCAAAGAAAAACAAACAACCTCTTACACACCATAATTTATTAATCTGTATGCGCATTTCGGCCATCAATCTTCGAAATACAGAGTACACGGGGCAAAAGGCGGAATTTTTACAGTAGGACGACCAATCAGAAAATTACAATAATATTATTTATACAGAATATAAATATTCATATATTTAAACGGATCATATTAAAGTTTTTTATGTTTAATTTGGTTTTTATAGCAGTGATAACGTTCTTCAGAATCTCGACCCATTCCATTCCGGATATTTTCCATTGCTTTACCCATTACTTAACCTGGATTTGATAAGCAGTTTATCAGATAGTTATCAATTTGTCAAATTCGGTATGGTGATATCTGCATTGTTTATAGGCCTATCTTCTGAAATATGAGGCATTGAATTGGCTAATTATGAAACTTCTCTTTTGTAATTTATATATTTCATTCCATTAAATCTAAGAAACTGAAAAATTAATCCATTTTTATAATGACTGCAATAGTCTTCGTAAGACATATCTACATCAAGAATATTGTTATCTTAACAATATTGCTGTGGCAAGATTACGATTTCTACCCTCACTCTCACTTGATGTCAATAATATAGACGGCACGTAATCAACGTGCTTAAGATCATTATTCGGTTGACCTATCTCAGCCATAAATTTAAATTACAGCTTTTAGTTTATATAAAGAAATAAATAAATAGGTAAAACTGAATTATTAAATCTCAAGACGTTAGAAAGTACCTGTAATGAGACGCTTTTCATAGACGCGAACACATCTATAATTTCCTATCATAATTTTTTCATTTGATTTTAGTTTCCTATCTCCATTCCAAGGCACTCAAAACATTTTAAAGTCTTTCTTTGCAGAATTAGAACAATTAAACACACAACAACCGCATACCTATTACAATAAAAATATTTAAAAAGCGCACTTAAAATCCAATGAGTGTGTATTCACATAGGATTGAAGAGGGAGTGGAAGTCATCTGTTAGGGCTGGAAGTAAACTTTGTTTTAATTCTGAAGTCATACACTGCCATTAACGTACTTCACCTATAGTATAAAGGTGCAGCGAGTTCTATTTTTTTTTTTTGTAGCCTCAATCCAGATACTTTTCTGACAGGCTTCTTATACTAAATATCCTAATACTAACTCGACCAATCACGACCGTATTAAAAGTAAAAAGTGTTAGTTTTTATGTTTATTAACATTTCTATATACTTGCTAGTTTTCTATTTTGTCATAAATGAAAATAGGAATAAAATCCACATCCTGGGCAAACAAAGTGCTGCTCTTACCAAGCCTAGATGGATAGGTAGATGTTGATGCTTCCATGCCAGCGTGGCTTAATTGGTTTGAGCATTGTTGCTATTAGTGAAACTCCCTGGTTCTCGCCCATGGTGTGGAATATTTTCATATACTCATTTATAATTCAAGACATCTGAGGTACAACATATTAAAAAAAAAAGGCTCTCATAAATCATTCCTAAGTTAATTCAATTTTATTACATATCTGGGCTTCGTCGAGCATCTTGACTATATAGAAAAAGTAATAATCAGGTCTGGAAAGATGCGGTAGAAAACAATTTATTGCCTGACGCGTTTCAGCGTTACGCTATCTTCGAAGGCTGTTATGCTACAGAATGGAGTCATTAACTTCCTCGACATCAGTATACATCGCTTAACCAACCTATTTGAGTTTTCCATCCATAGGAAGCCGTCGACTGCCGCCAACATTATCTCATTCTCGTGGAACCACCCAAACCAGCATAAAACGGCAGCTATTAAGTACAATTTTAGACGGGCACTGACATACCCGATCTCAAAGAAATCATTGGAAAAAGAAATCGCCACCACCTACAAAATGGCACGTGACAACGCCTTCCCTGACCGCTTCACCACCACAATCTTGAACAAGGTCAGAAGAGACTTGAGAACGACAAAAGCCCCACGACCCCAAGACAAACAGCCAAAAGAAGTATGCCACGATGACATACCTATGCCCTGATATCCACCGCATAACAAGAATTTTCAAATCGGAAGGCATAAGCATAGCGTATAGGACAAAATACAGCAATCAAAAAGTGCTGAACGCAACGACAACCAACGACCGCGAAGGTATCTACAAAAAAGCAGGTGTATACAAGCTATCGTGCCCGAACTGCGAGGCAGTATACATCGGATCCACGATTCGTTCGTTCCATATTAGATTCAAAGAACACTGACGATCGTGGATCAACAAAGACGGTGTGTCCGCCTACGCAGAACACCTGATAATAGAAAAACATCGAATGACCGACATCGATTTATGCATGCACGTGATATGGATTGGCAAAGACAGGTCCAAGATAGTCCTAAGAGAAGAATACGAAATTACCAAGCAGAAACAATTGGCTCCGAACACCCTACTAAATAATCAGACCGTATTTGAATGGGAAGACACCCAGCAGCTCCTCGTCAACTTTTCCAAGAAGAAAGAAACCAACAACCGGATGTAATAATACAGCTCTCTAGGAGGTCCGCGCTTCGATGACCGGAGTCATTAATCCTTTATGAGATCCGTGCATTGATGACTGGACCAATCACCTTCTTATTCATAATCTTTATTGTTATTTTTTAATTGTAATTGGCCACTTAACCCTTACCATTTGTCTATAAAAGTGGCTTGGTCAGCCCCATAATCTCTAGCATAACAGCCTCCGAAGATAGCGTAACGCTGAAACGCGTCAGGCAATGAATTGTTTTCTACCGCATCTTTCCAGACCTGATTATTATTTTTTCAATTTTATTATTAAGTAGCGAAAGAATGGAGCTACATATTGATTTCACAATGTCCATCTGTCTGTCCGTCCATCCATCCGTCCCCTTCATAATTTATGCATTTTTGGAGGTAGAAGGTTGAAATTCGGAATGTAACTTACTATGGGGATGTGCACCTTCACTATTTAGTTTGGTTTTGATTGGCCCACTGGGGTCGGAGTTTCGGGGGCGGAAATTAGAAGGGACCAAAAGGTCTACTCGTATTTATGCATATAAAGGAGTAAAATTCGGTATGCAGGTTCCTCTTTACAAGATAAACATCACTGTAAAGTTTGGGCCAAATTGCCCCGCTAGGGTCGGAATTGTGGGAGTGGCAATCACTCGGTCTTTAGAACTTTATGGCAACATATAGGGTGTGATATATCATTCGATCGAAAATGATGAGAAAGGAAAGATGATAGGGTTTTTTATATTTTCTAAATACAAGGTTTGAGAAAATCGATTTTTGATTAAAAATAAAATGGGGGGTTAAAAGTACAGATGAAGGAATAAAAAAATAGATGAAGTCAGGGCTTCCGCTACTTTCCTATACCTTCCTCGGGAGGCTTAATTTCTTGTTGTATAACACTATGTAAGAAATTTTAACTTTTGTTCTGTCGTTGGGCATATTAATTATGTTTAACCGTTTCCACATGCCTAGAAAGTACAGAAAATGACAATTGTGCTGTAAAAAGTTTGCTTTTGTGGTTGGGAGAATGAGTTTTATATGTTGTATATCTCCAGACATATACATGGGTAACAGTTTGTTTTGTACATAAACAGACAATATGTAAATCAAAAGTAATGTTTACTCTAACTTCAAACAAAGACAATACTTAGAAATGTATGGTTTTTCTAGATTTATGATTGTATTTCAGATTACTTTCCAGAATCAGTCCCCATATATAGTCTCCCATCATGCTTTCATTGTACTCTCCTTGGTATCGACGTTCAAAGGACATAATATTCTGATGGAAGCATTTGCCATGCTCCTCTGAGTATTCTCGGATGTTCCGCTTTAAGCGATCCAAATGAGCATCAATGATATGGAGTTTCAGAGACATCCGGCAACCCATCTTGCCATAGTTGTGAACCATAGTTTCTCAACAGCCACACAAAGTTGGTCTTGTGATTCCCAAGGAAACCTTTAACTACTGCCATAAAGCTGTTCCAAGCTGTGTTTTCCTTTCTGGTCAGCATCTTTGGGAATTCAATGCACTCAATGACCTTTTTTACCTGTGGTCTAATGAAGACACCGGTCTTGAGTTTGGCCTCAGAGAGCTTTGGAAATAGTTCTTCTAGGTGCATGAAGGCTGCTGATTTAGTGTCAAGAGCCTTTACAAACTACTTCATCAGCCCGAATTTGATGTGGAGTGGATGCATCAGAACCTTTATTGTGTCCAACAGTGGCTCCCACTCAACGATATGAAATGAGTAGATCGCTCATGAGCTGCTTTCAGCGCCACCAATGCGTCCCCATTTGAAAGCCTGTCGGCCATTGCTTTGGTTGGAAAAAATGCCTTCATCCTATGTTTACGTTTGAAGTTGGCGTAGACAAACACAGTAAAACTCAATGCTGATTTCTTGTCCAGCTCTAAATTGTAGTAATAGATATATTAAAGGTTCACCACTGACCTTTCACATGTGTGTTTTTATCTTTCTGCGATTTAGAATGTTTTTCTCATGTAAAAATGCTCGTCATTTTTTATATCGTGGTTGTTGATACATAAAATATGTCTATATTCAACCAAGTTACCATCATTTCAGTGATACCAGAATGATTGCTTAGAGGTATTTATGAAATTATATACCGCATTTATTAAAAAGCATCTAAATTTGGGAGAGGTCGTTTAAGAAATTTCAGACTACAAGCACGATGTTGGTGGGGGAGGGGTGCTTTCTCAGCTGGCGACAAAGCGGATACATAGTAATGGCGCTTTGGCTGGCGATGTTGTTCATCTAAAAACTCCTTTTGCAGTGGCTAGTCTCGCTTATGGTAGTGTGAATCCGTGTTCCTACTGTCCCAAAAGCAAAGAAAGCAAGGGAACTTTGTAAAACCATCTTGAAGTCCCATCAGGTATTCCACCATATTAAAATATCCAATGACCTCCCACTGGTGCTCAACATAATTCAGTTGGTGCAGCAAAATCTTCACATTGTCACAGTTCTCTTTAGATGAACGGAGTGAGTCAGGGAAAAAGAAGAAAACTTGTTCCCATTGTGAAGCAGGACAGCCATGAGGCTCTTGCGATTGATGAAGGAATTTCTGCCACTGGAGTTGCATTTTTACCAGATAGGCATTTTGAAGGGTCCACCATGCAGAAGTAACAATTGTTTGTGTGGTCAGTGGGTTCCATTTCAAGATATGCCTTGTAGGCCTTACATTTTCTGTGATGCTTCTACAGAGTGCTTCTTTGCTCTTGTTTTGATAAATTCACCACAGACATAGCAGAATTTGTCTATTGAAAGTTTGTAGCCTCTTGACTCCATTCTACTCTTATTTTATTCTGTGGGTAAGGGTCTCTCAGTCTCTCTGCCCACTCTCTCCTCTATCCATTCTCTTATCACCAGGTGGCTGACCCCCACACAGTAGGCTACAGTACATGTAATGGGACAAGCATATGCAAATTCACATATTTCAATGTCCTAGTCACAAATGCAAATTTTGGAAGGTATAATGGCCATTTTCTGAACTTCTACATAAGAAAGTGAAAACTGACACTTATTTATCGAAGTCCAAAAATGTATCACATAGCTTAATGCAAAGTTTTGGGCAAATCGGGAGACAAGCTAGAACCGCGTTAAAGCCAATTTCGCGTTTGACCAGGTCCCTACATTACTTTCTTTATATGGTGCTTTACTTTTCAGTAAATATAGCAGACCAATAATGAAATGCACAGATCAGAAAAGTAAATGACCATGCTCTCATGTTGAAAAGTTCAATAACACATTGACAATATAGATATTATTGTTGGAGATAACAGTGAAGATTTTTCATTGTATAAAGTTATAAGAATGATGATTATTAAATAGGATAGAATAATTTTTTATGTACAATATTGGATATTAAATTTAGATATATAATATGGAAGTACCATATATACTCGAGAAATTTATGGCATAAAATTCATCCTAAAAAGCAGGGTAAACTTATCAACTGGTCACTGATTATTTCCATAGAATTTTGGTGGACACGTAAATAAAAACGTATGCCTTTAAAAAAAGTCATAAATCTTTTCAAAAATGTGCACATTTTCCAAATTTTTTGAACAATAAATTGTTGTGTATATCATAATTGAATATTTTGCCAAAAAAATAATGTACATTGATCAAGGTGCCAGGTCATGAGATATTTCACTGCATGACTGTGGTACAATGTATTATCTTCCAGCATAAAAATTTCTTCTATTTTTATGCTAAAATGGTTTTATTGACAAGTGAGAGCTTATTTGCAAAGCACCAACTACTGTTGTGTTGTAAAAATTTGTAAAATGGAAAAAAAAAAAATCATTTTTTGTGTTTTCTCCTCTTTAAGTATGACTAATATAAATTGAAACCTAAGAAAATTTTGAGCGCAGTTCAAAATTCGGTTACTAGCATATAAACTTTTAATATAAAATTAAATTTAGGTAAAATTTTAACCTATAGTTAAATTTAAATTTCCTAGTGATGCAATCCTAGATGGAATTTGAAGGGTTTTAATGCTGTATCAGTCCCCCCCCCTTCCTCTTTGATTGATAATAAATAATATGAAAGTGAAGTTTATTACTTGCATCTTTTCATTTCCTGTTAATGAAAATGCAATATTAATAAAAATTCAATAAATTCTGACATTTCATGTCAGTGGGTGTCACATGGATCTTGTGGGAACGAAGCACCAAAATGTTGTAGTGGTTCAGGGTACGCATAGGTACGCATAAGTGCAAAGGTTTTTGTTATTCTAGCTGTTCTTAGTTTAAAGGTAAATACCACACCCAAAACAACTTTGTTTAAAATGAAAGATGAAAGTCTCAATAACAACGTAGCATATATAAAAATTTTCAATTCGTACTCAAAATTGATAAAACATATAAAAAAGCTTTCTCGGCGATGAAATTCCCCTAGGTTCTCGCAGCAGGAAATGATAGCTTGTTCTAACTTGTTTTGTGGAGAAGGAATGGAAGATCCCACACAAATTTTCAATTTTCCGAGGCATTTTTCCTAATGATATTTTAAGAAACAATCGAAAAATTTTGAATGATAAATACTCTATTAATCTAGATTAATGTTATGATGCAAAAAAAATAAAGTCGATTTTCTCCGTGGAGTTTACCTTTTAGATGATGAGTTTACTTTTAGATGATTGATTATATTGTTATTGTTGTTTTTATATTAAAGGTTATCCTTGTCGTTTTAAAAGGGCATAGGTAATTAATTTTGTTGTTGTAGCGTTCGTTGTTGCATTGTTATTTCAACGCAACAGAGATCGCGATTGCTGGGAGATGGCATTGTTTTTTCAGTAAGAATTCTGAGATAATGATAAGGCCGATTGTTGCCTTGCTGATTTTTTTTATCATTCGTTTTTGGGGTATGGACGAAGAAGGCTGTGGTGATGTTTGTTGACATGAGCTATGTTTGAATGCATCTGTAACCCTAATGTCGGTGCTGCCGACAATAACCATATGTTAAGCAGCATAATGTGTGAAATATCTGGAATTAATATAAATCAGTTTATCATAAATTAATTTGTTATTGGAAGTTGCAAGTTTAAATTTTACTCGGTGAACAAAAATTACTTTGGATTTTGCTATGTTTACTCTGTCTACAAACTTTGGCAAAAATTCGAACATGCTGCAGTGACCGTTAAATCTTCCTGCCATTGCAGAAAAGCTGACTAATCCTGCCCATGTAAGATGGCAGCTGATGATGAGTGACTGTTTGATTATTGTTTTCAAGCACAGATGTTTGGCCTCGACACTGACTTCCTTTTGCGTTGCTCCCTGATATTGAAATAGACAGAAAGCCATCTGATCATCGGGGTCCGAGCAACAATCCAACGTTCATTGTTTCCAAGGAAGAAAAAAAAACGTTGATTATTAAAATCCTAGATGGAGACAATGAAAGTTACATTGTTGCTTGGACCCCAATGATCAGGTGACTTTTGAGTGCCTGGCCTGTGTCTCGTTGGCCTCACCCTACCCTAGGTGATGTAACAATGTATGATTTTTCTGTACGCAGGCTTTCTCTCTAGGTGGTATTGGAAAAATACCATGCTCTTAAGATAACATAGATCGTTGGAGATAACAATGATTGTTGGAGATAACAATGAAAAATGAAAATATATATGAATGATAATTATTAAATGGGATAGGATAATATTTTATATACAATATTGGATATTAAATTTAGATAAATACGGAGGACGAGTCAAAAGTAGTGGCTGATCACCGCACAAATTTTTAAATAGTCACCAGACAGGAACCACTAATCTTCAAAGTAGAGTCCATCATGCTCTATGGTCTTCATCCAATGTTCAGCCAATTGGCGGATGCCCTCGTGAAAAAAAACTCCTCCGGTTTCTGGGTGAAAAAGTCACGCACGGTCCTACCTCACTGACAATGGCGAAGCACCATTCACGCAGGAAGTGCACCATGGGCCGGAAGAGATGGTAGTCGGTAGGTGCAAGTTCGGGGCTATATGCTGGATGTGGAAGAACCTCGATTTTTTCCAGCAGTTGCCGACACACCTTCACCCGTTGTTGTGCTTGCGTGGGTGTCAGGTTGTGTTGTCCGTTCATTGGTCACACCCTGACCTTCCACCCTGCAAATTTCGGCGGCTGCTGCTCTCGCACTGGGACCCCTTTTTCCACTAGTAACGAAGGAGCCCGCGTATAACCAATTTTTCTGCCATGTTTTTACACTGGCTGACGCAGGTGGCACAATGTCTATGGCATTCAAATTCGCATTCACGTTTCTTCCAACTCTTTTCTCTTAATAAACTGTGATATACCCTTGTGGTAAATGGTCTTCGCTTAGAATTCTTCAAACTCTAAACCCCCCTCCCGAGTCGGCCATTACTTTTGACTCAACCTCTGTAATATTGAAGTTCCATATAAACCCATATATAAGTCGAGAAATTTAGGATTTAAAATTCATCCTTATCAATCGGTCAATTCTTATTTCTACAGAATTTTGGAGGACACGTGAATAAATACGTATGCTTTAATAAATGCCATAAATCTTTGCAGAAATGTGCACATTCTCCAAATTTTTTGAGGAAAATATCGTTGTATAAGTCATACAGTAAAACCCCGTTACAACGTACTTCAAGGGACCCGGAAATTTGTACGTTATTCTGAGGTGTACGTTATACTGAAACTGGGGGGGGGGGCTTGTGAAAAATGCGTATATTAATAGAAAAACATAAGAATACATGAATGCATTTTATTTTATTCAATACAAATACACTATAGCATATACAATATGTAGTATTACATTAATTTTTTTAAAAAAATCTGTAATGGCTGTCTGCTTTCTTTCTATAACTTGCCTCCCCAAAATTCCTCCATATCTGACATTGTGAAGTTAAATGTTTCTGGTGCATCGCTATGCTGTG
This sequence comes from Rhysida immarginata, assembly GCA_023313115.1. Lineage (NCBI taxonomy): Eukaryota > Metazoa > Arthropoda > Chilopoda > Scolopendromorpha > Scolopendridae > Rhysida > Rhysida immarginata. Next base: position 6,821 of record JAHWFO010111714.1, on the reverse strand, counting down.
CAAAATAGTTTCGTAAACTTTTTATAGCCTCCATTGCTACCAAAGTTGAGACAGGTGTTACCTCTGGTTCTAAATGGCCATTTTCATCTTCATCTTCCTGATCGCTATGGATTTCATTTTGCTTTTGTCCCATCATTGGATCCCGACTGAGTAGCATGCAACAATCGACAATCGAACATGCTAGACTGAGTAGCATGCGACAATCGACAATCGAACAGTGAAGTGTACATTTGTTAGGATGGGACGAAAGCAGCGCTTTCACAAAGCTCATCCAACCAGAATAAACTCCAAATGAAATACACTGAGGTAGTCAAGAAGCCTAACCAACCCAAGCGGTCTTCCAGAAAAGAGATTTCCGAGGAGTAGCATGCAGAGATTTCCGGGTTTATATTTGCTATACTGACCAATAAATGAAATGTAAACTCGGCTTAATTAGCCCATTGGCCTATTTGCAACCTTCACATGGGCTGCATTAACAAATCAAGACATGTGAATGATGTACGTTGTACTGAAGGGATAATTTAACCAAGGGGATGTAAAATTAGTACGTTATTCTGAAATGTATGTTAAAGTGAGGTACGTTATTCTGAAACTTTTTAGCATTAAAATATACATTTGGGACGGGGATTTGAAATTTGTACGTTATTCTGAAATGTACGTTAAAGTGAGGTACGTTGTAACGGGGTTTTACTGTAAGTGAATTTTTTGCAAGAAATTGGTTTTTCGTCAATATTGTACATTAATGAAGGTGCCAAGAGCTCTCTCTTCACTGTTATACGCTTTACTGAAAAGTGAGAGCTTATTTGCAAAGCATCAACTACTGTTGTGTTGTAAAAATTTGTTAAAAGGAAAAAAGAAAAACTATCAGCATTTTGTTTTCTCCTCTATAAGAATGAAAAATTAAAACAAAAGAAAATTTTGAGCTCAGTTCAAAATTTAGTTACTTGCATATAAACTTTTAATATAAAATTAAATTTAAGTAAAATTTTAACCTTTAATTAAATTTACCGTAATTTTCGGGAGTAACGCCGCAGCGGCTGATACGCCGCAAGAGCAAAAATTTAACATAAATGTAAAATCTCCGACAGTAGCGCCGCGGCGGCCGATACGCCGCACCCCCCCCCCCCACCACCACACACGCAATCGGTAATCTAAACACAGTTTTCTTATAAGCTTCAATAAAAGTAATATGCATTTCAGTGGAGAAAATTTTTTAATTTCTTACATAAAATATATTTCTGCATACATTTCCTCCAGCGCCGAATACATTTTTCGTCGAGTACTGCCTGCACGAATGCTCTTAGGCCTTGCTGCTGCACGAATGCTCTTAGGCCTTTTCAGTCTTGGCTGTTAGTTTAAAATTTAAAAGCTGCTTTCTTCCCCTCCGATGGAGAGGAAGATATACTCCACCGTGCTCTTGCTTATAATAATAATAACAATAATAATAATAATAATAATCCTCGTGTGGTCCGCGTCGTGCGAGGGGGGCAACATCTTAGAGAGATGGCCCTGGTTAACAGGTTTGAATTACTCTACCCTTAGATTAATTTTGAGGGTCCAGATGACCCAGTAGGGCTGATGAGCTGATTACATCAACCAAGGGCCTGCTGATGATGGAGATGGCTAACAGGACCACCCATTTATTGGTGATCAATATGATTAGTGCTAGTGCGTTATCTGATACCGGCTCGGACGTCACACGGGTTACCAAGGTCCGCGCTCGTGGGTTAGGCAGAGGCTCACGTTCGAAAAATATGCCACAATCTCCCTGGGCCACTGGTGGAGAAAGCAGCACCAACCCCTGTTCGGCTACTGCAAGGCCACAACCTGTCCCTAGTGTTTCAAGAGCTTCTTTGCCCTCGACCACTAAGGCAGGCAAGCCATGCCAACGCATGAAATGGACCAATGACATAAACTGTTTTATCCTGCGAGCCTACTACGCAGTCACTAAATTGGAAACTGACACTACAGCTTACAGACAACGCTTATATAACATTTTCAAAGAGACATATCCCCACATCACAGTCACTGAACAACGCATTGCAGATCTGCGTCGCACAATTGTTATGATAAATTTAATACCCTTACCCATGCTCCAGAAAATAAAGCAAGAAGTTGCACAACAGCTACAAGAACACGAGCCATCTACACAAACTGACACTCAACACAGAATCAAACACTAACATTGACATCACTAATGAACTTGTAGAACACACACTCAACAATGAACTTCACCATGATATTCATCCACAACACAACATGAATACCAAACTTATTGAAACATTAAATGACACCCTACAAAGATACCTTACAGTTTACACGGGAACAGATCCCACACAAAGACCAGGTATACCTAAAATAAACATAAACAGCAAAACAGGGGAAATTTTATCTTACATGAACACACATATCTTACCACAGTACATTGAAGAAAATCTGTCTTTAGAATACATACACCTACTTATTTACACTGGGGCTCTTACAGTTATATCCACACTGGGTAGGAAACCAATCCATAAAAACACACAAAATTCATATACCCAACAGAAACCTAAATGGCAAAAGCGGATTGAGTCTGAGATTGACGAAATCCGCAAGCAGTTAGGTAGACTTACGCAGTACACTAAAAACAACACTTCATCAAAGCAGAACAAACGCCTGAGACAATTATTTAAGAAGATTAAAACACACACCAGACATGAGCAGCACAATCAACACATTACAGAATATATGGACACATTAAAACAAAATCTAGCTGCAAAAACACAACGCCTGAAGAGATACAAAACATGCACTCAGTGCAAACAGCAGAACAAGTTATTCGCAAACAATGAGAAGACATTCTATAAGCAGTTAAACAAAGATTATACACAGACACAAAACACTGGTCTGCCAACACAAACAGCACTCCAACATTATTGGTCGTCTCTTTGGTCTGTCTCAGTTGAACATAATAGGGAAGCTAGCTGGATCAGGGAAGAGGAGCAATTAGCATCCACACTATCAAACATGCCTTATACTGACATAACAGCAGATGAACTCTCACAAGTCATTAAACGTACTCACAATTGGAAGGCTCGAAGTGTAGATAGGATTCAGAACTTTTGGTATAAGCGCTTCACCTGTTTGCATCTGGCCCTTGCAAAACAGATTTCCAACACTTTGCAAACACCACAGACATTGCCACATTTCCTCACACAAGGAATAACATACATGGTACCAAAGTCACATAACACTACAGATCCCACACAATATAGACCTATCACATGCTTGCCTACACTTTTCAAAATAATAACTGCCTGTATCGCACACAAAATTTATACACACATAGACACAAACAACATTCTCACTGAGTAACAAAAGGGATGCCGTAGAAACCACATGGGTTGTAAGGAGCAACTCCTGATAGACAGTGTGGTCCTACGGCAAACTCACAATAAACATCGACACCTCCATGCAGCCTACATTGATTACAAAAAGGCCTTTGATAGTGTCCCACACTCATGGCTTTTATATACACTACGATTATATAAAATAAACCCTACACTTATCACATTTTTAGAAAGTACAATGCTGCATTGGAGAACTACACTACACCTCACACTCAACAGTGAAACCATCACGACTGACAAAATACAGATAAACCGGGGCATCTTCCAGGGTGACTCACTGAGCCCACTCTGGTTTTGTCTTGCACTAAATGCACTTTCCAACAGACTGAATAGCACAACTTACGGCTACACAATTAAACATAATAAAAGCTGCCACTACACGCTCTCACACTTACTCTACATGGATGACATGAAAATCTACGCCTCCACACAAACACAATTGCACCAATTACTTGACATTACACAAACCTTTTCAAAAGACATACACATGCAGTTTGGGTTGGACAAATGCAAAACCATTCACATTGAAAATGGAGTACTCAGGGAAGGGGGCTTCACATTAGATGAACCAGATCACATTGCTGCTATGGAAAATGACGAATTTTACAAATATCTAGGATTTAAGCAAGCCAAGCTTCTGGAGCACAATCACATAAAGAATACACTCACTAAACAATATCTTCATAGGCTAGAGACAATACTTAAAACGCACTTAAATTCCAGAAATTTATTCAAAGCCATCAATGCTTATGCCACGCCAATACTCTCCTACTCATTTGGAGTCATACAGTGGACACACACAGATCTTGAGGGACTTGAAAGGAAACAACGTAAACTGCTTACAAAGCACAGAAAGCACCATCCACACGCAGCTATTGAAAGACTCACCCTGCCTCGTTCAGAGGGAGGCAGAGGTCTTATTGACATAACAGGTCTACACCAGAAACAGACTCAGTCACTCAGAGAATTCTTTCACTCTAAACAACACACATCACCATTACACAAAGCAGTCTGCATGGCTGATACAAAATACACACCTCTGAATCTGAACAGCATGCAGAACACCCATAACATTCCTACAACATGCACTAAACTTCAATCATGGCTCGGAAAGCAACATGCACTAAACTTCAATCATGGCTCGGAAAGCAACATGCACTAAACTTCAATCATGGCTCGGAAAGCACTAAACTTCAATCATGGTAGACATCCTTCTGACCTCAACCAGCCACACGTCGACAAAAAAGCGTCGAACTTTTGGTTGAGTGAAGGGAGTCTCTTTGGGGAAACTGAAGGAACCATGATTGCCATACAAGACCAGGTTATTAACACTAAAAGCTACAGAAAACATATTATCAAAGAATCGACTGACGGGTCTTGCAGGAAATGCCATATCGCAGAGGAAACCATCCAACACGTCATATCCAGTTGCAAAATACTCACGCAGACAGATTATTTGCACAGACATAACCAGGTAGCCAACATCATACATCAACATTTAGCTAAGATACACAAGCTAAGGGACGTTCACACTCCTTACTATAAATATATCCCCGACACTGTCTTAGAGAACACCACACATAAACTATATTTTGACAGAGCTATAATCACTGACAAAACTATCCCTCATAGACATTACACTAGTAGATAAGCAAAACAAAGTGACTTACATAATTGATATCTCCATCCCCAATACACACAATTTACAAAAGACATACACTGACAAAATCACTAAATATACGGATCTTGCACACGAAATAAAACGCCTTTGGGGAGTTAACAGAGCACACATTGTTCCTATCATTCTTTCCGCCACTGGGGTTATTCCACACTCGCTACACAAAAGCCTGTCAACACTAAATTTAAACCCACACTTATACAAAACCTTACAGAAAGCCACAATTCTAAACACATGTCACATAGTAAGGAAATTCCTACATTCAAACATCAATACTCCCACGAGTGGATAACTTTCCCTCCCTCGCATTTGAGTCCCTTGGGCTTTGGCCCTCTTTTGGGTCCGCCTCTGGGATTGGCTTCCGGACTTGATCCGAGTTTGGTTTCCCCAAGCAATGACAATAATAATAATAAAGTACTGGTGCGCTCAAGCGCTCTCGTGACCGTTCAACTTCGCGTGCGCGCTCGTAAAACTTTTTGATAGTCAGCCCCGAGCATCGAGATAAAAAATCCGATCAGTGCAAGAGCGTACCTTCATCTGTTCTTGATAAGAGTTAACTGCCACAGAAACTCGTTATGCTTTTAAACTTTCTGTTTTAAGCGTAATTATTTATTATTTATTTTCCTATATTATAATCTGGTGGGGATTTATTAGATTTCAATGCAAAAACGAGCGTTAAAACGCAAAAATCTACATACGAGAAAAACGAAACTTTAAAGAAAATTCGAAACCTAAGAGAAAAAATTTTAAAAAATAAAAAATATAAAACAATCTTCGCTTTTATCTTCAGCTCCTTCCACCCTACCATGTATCCAGCTATAAGAAATTTTAATTAAAAAGCACAAAAGAAATACGCCAACAGGCAACTTGTTCTCTTAAAAACAAATTTCTTTTCCCGTTTTCACTACATCCGTGTGTGTGCGCGCCAATCATAAACTGGCTGCGAGAGTTGGCCGTTGTGGCGCAGAAGTGAAGCGAGTGCGCGTCGACGTCACCTAAAAGGGAAGATTTATCTCAAAAAAACGTGTTTCCTGACGTGTTTTGTGTCTTCAGATTCATTATAAAACTGTAAACGCATTCGGAACATACTTCGAGATAAGATACGCTTTCACTGTCGGCCATTATTGCAAAGCGAAAGTGAACAGGCGCGTTTGAACGTCATCAGCTTTGACAGTTGATAACGTCGGTCGTGTAGTGAACGATAAGGGCGGGAAGTTTTTAAATGCAGTGCTCACGTTGATCGATGAACATGGGCGGACCGGCAATCTAAATCGTACGATATGAAGTAGGCCTAAAATCATGTGTAAAATCATCTCTCATTTTTTTTTTTTTTTGTAAAATCTCCGGCAGTAGGGCCACGGTGGCTGATACGGCGCACACGCCGAATTTTTAACTTTTAATAACAGAAACGCCGCGGCATTACTCTCGAAAATTACGGTAAATGTCCCAGTGATGCAATCCTAATGGAATTTGAAGGGTTTTAAAGCTGTATCAATTTTTTCCCCTTCCCTATTGTTTGATAATAAATAGTTTTAAAGCAAAGTTCATTACTTACATTTTTTTATTACCTACAATATTAATAAAAATTCAATACATTAAACGAAAAGAATATCCAGATAATTATTAAAAGCTCTTTTATATCTTAAAAAATATAGTTCATATAGATGGCATTATTGTAATTATTAAATCAAAATTTAAAGGGCAGGGTGTGGCAGAATTACTACCAAAAACTGATTTTCTCGAATGTAATA
>JAHWFO010111712.1:1194-11447 GCA_023313115.1 Rhysida immarginata | reverse complement strand
ATTCCAGATTCAGGCTTCAACTAGTGCAGACCTCTCCATAGACTTCATGATCATCTCATCTCGTCTGTCCCAGTATGGTAATGTAGAAATTCTTCTTATTGATTTTTTGTGCAACTTGTTGCCATGTTTTTCTTGTCAAATTCCTAGAATTGCATAATTATTAGAAGTATGCTAATTTTTCTGTAGTTTAAACTGGGAAGTTTATTTAAGGCTGTTGCCATTTTAAATGTATTATGGAACACTATTGTTTGGTTTCGTCTGATAAGTATTATGTGTGTAGCTCCTTCTTACTTGGATGGAATTATTTTTCTTTTACACAAACTGTATTAGTGCTAGTTTCGGACCATGAATGGTCTATATGTATCATTTAAGTTTGTCAGTAGGTATTTTAATGCTCTCTTGTACTAAATGTAAATATCTTCATTAAATATTTTATTCTTAACTAAAGCTCTGACTAAGCGTTTAATCATTTCATCGATCATATCACAACCCATATATCACACTGCAATATATCAATTACATAAGTAGAACTTAATTCTAAATAGCAACTTGATTGGGTCGGCTACAACTCGTAACAAAGTAAGTAAGTCAAACTTCTGTAACTACCAACTAAACAAGTTATAATATGCACCAAAACTCACTAATGCAAATAATCTTTTAAGTAACTACTTAACTAGATTAATTACTTAGTATGTGTACTTAACTAGCAATCACAAGAGCAAATACGACATGGAGCTATCAAAGAATAACGCAGCAAATGCCAGCTGCATAAGCAAAAAATCAGTAAGTAAAATTAACACAGTCTAAATTAGAAAAAGTCTAAAAGTCCGGGTAAATATCACTATCTCTAATGCAAACAGTAGAATAATAAAATGCCCACACAAAGAAACAAACTCTATAACGTGGCCATGTGACAATATCACATGTAGATGCACATTTTGTGTAGTCCTATTAACTTGGCAAATAAATCAACAGTCACTTGAGTTCTAAAAATATCCGTAAAGAACAATATCATTAATACGGTTAAGCCAAGTTAACACAAATAAATATGCAACACCCTTCATATAAAAATGCGTAGATTACACACACTTGAAGCCGTAAATAATATAAGACATAAAATGCCTAATTACATTAAGTCGGAAGGCTTTATCCTTTCAAATATTTTTTTCTTTTCAGATAACATATATCCTTAATTAGTATCATAATATAAGGAGATGAAGAATTGCCTTATGCAAAGCACTAGACATTAATGGCTCCTAATTATCGTGAAGCCAAGCTCGTAGTTGAAATACGCATGCATCCCACTTGGCCACAAACCAGATATCTTCGTGTCTTCGCGAAACTCTCTGTAAGCGAGCTCCTTAAAACTGACCCTTATTAAATTGACTTTACAGCCAACAATTAAAGTAACACTTACGGCCGCGAAGAAATAGTCGGCTATCGACCACCACAGACCTTGGGAAAGATTGCTGCACGGCGAGAAGATATACGTATCGCTCAGCTGTCCATCACGCTTCCGGCCAGCACAAACCTTAGCCCGATTGGCTTTCTTGCACGGCGTGGCGTTCTCCGACAACGCACTTAAATTCTTCGTAGCCATCTCCGTCTTGGGGGCTTGAGGAATCACTCTGCCGTCCAGCCTGCCGATAGCATAACACCCAATCTGCTTTTGAGCCAATTTTCCCGGGAATTCAACCTTCGCATCACCGTCCTCGTTCATCTCATTTCTCTCTCTCCTTCTCTGTATTCTATCTTTCCTTGATTCCGCACTTGTATCTCTCCTCGTCCTCCCATTGGCTCCTGCATCTTGATGTTGATTAGGCTGCTGATGACATTGTCTCCGATTTTGCCCGGTATTATAAAATTCCCGAGAACGAAAGCGAGCGTTTTTGTGACCGGAATTCGCGATGGTATTAGAATTCCGTGACACCTGCCTAGGGTGGAGAATTTTCGCCCGATATCGACATTATCTCCACTTACAAAAATAGTAGAAATAATAGTATTCTATTGCCTGGTTGAGTACCTATAGACAAAGATTCCAGAACAGCAGAGAGGTAGCCGTTCGGGCCATACACTCATCTAGACCCCAATAGAGATATTTATCAAGGCGTTTGACACTCTTGATCAAGGCGGGAAATTTATCGTCGCCCAAACTGACATCTCTATTCAATATTATTTTCCGTTCTAACGCCTGTTCTCTTATCTAACGCCTGTTCTGTTATTTCCGTTCTATTATTTAACGCCTGTTCGATATTATTTTTCGCTAACAATTGCTTTACGGTCTTAAAGCAGTTTCCACTGCCTCATTTTTTAGCCAGCTATGTCGATGACAATTTTTTACATGCCGCGTATTCGTATAAGGTTTTGAGAATTTATTATCGAGATTTAGAATATTCAGATTATTTATGCAAATGAGCTATTTTATTATTCGTGTTCAGGATTGTCTATTTAGATTTAGAAGTTAAGAGTTTATATAAAGTTTAGAAGAGTTTTTATGTAGAGAAAGACTAAATAAAGTTATTAATTGTTTTGAATATTTTTTATGCATAGGTGTTAGGAGTTGTTAAAAGTGAGGCAAGTTTAATGTTTGTCAGAAGGACCGAAACTGTATGGCCAGAGTGGGACAAGTAAATCGGAGAACTGGATGAACAGATAGAAAGCAAGAAAGATAAATGTAGGGATTGAACTTTGGATTTTGAAGGGAGAAAAGAGACAGGGAATGATCACGTGGATGCCGAAGTTTGATTGGCTGTCGAAATCGAAGTTGTTAGTTCAGTTATGCTAAGTGAAAACTTTTAGTCAGTAGCAATGTAAGGATTCCCGTAGCCAAGTGTGCGGGAACTATTCTGAAATTTTTTATTCTAATTCGGCCTCCATCTGGTAATCCTCGGATTCCAGATGGAAAGTTTTAAATTTTTAGTATTAATCCAGTTTTAGTTTTAGCTTATGAAAATGTAACTGTGAGGTTGAATTTTATTTAGCTCGCGTAATCGAGTTGTTTTTGAGGAGTTTCTATCAAGCTGAGAACCAGCGTCATCAATTACAATAATTTCATCGTTTACGCGGAATATTGCAAGAATGTGTACCGAGACCCGTGGAGTATCCAGTACAAGAAGCTAAAGACGATCTTCCTGAGAGCCGTTGGAAGAGAAGGACATCCCCCCCTCCCGCCAAACTGTGGTAGCAGAGAGCATGAGAGAGATCCAAGAGCGGACAGACTGAGAAGGCATGGTAACACCCATTTCCAATTTAGTGTCTCAATGGCCAATTCCGTAATTCTATTTCATATATTTACATTCATGTTTTGGTAATGGATTATCTGATCATACAGACAGTGGGAAAGACATATCTTATAATTTCATGGGGATCTCAAATTGCACCCTCCCTACATTCTTGCCTAATCCAGTCAGACTATTACTATATTCCATTAAATCTTAGAAATAAGTTATTCCCTCTATTCTCATGGGTTAAATATTAAACTGTTAATTGTTGTAGCATATTTGAATATCGTCCTTTAGCATAGATTTACACAAAATCATTCCGAGTTATTGATTGTTATTGATGATCGTTATTGTTCAAAGAATATTATTGATCTAAGGAGTTTAAATGATTAATTTTAAATTTAAATGTGGGTAGACTCCTCTTAATGGGAAAAATCGTAAAATTAAAATTTAATAAAAACAAAAAAATAAAGTCACCAATCTTGAAAAACAATGAAGAAACTTGTGAGATGGAAGAAACCTTAAACGATGTAGTCTATTGAAGATGTTGTTGATATTAAACTTAGTCTATTGAGGATGCAGATGAAGTCTTGTGAAGATAGTAGAAAACGATAATCTTGAAGGAAGTGTTAGTTTTGAAATACAGATGAAATTTTGAAGAGGGTGATCCAAATATTTTCGGTAAAATTTATATAAAACGTTTTCGAGAATATTTCTCATCATCAGTAGGATAAAACATTTTTGAATGGTGAAAACAGTTGAAATAAGAATTTAACAATTGATGAAGCTAAGTTGGTTGTAACTGTTGGTTATGATTGTAACTGTTGGCTATTGTATACTAGGGTAATTGTTGTTTTGTGCCCTGAGCGCGTGGGCAGGGGTGCCGGAAGGAGCCCTTAGACAACTAACACCCACGCGCAGCAGGAGCGGGTTGTTTAGACTTGCGAGGGGAGGTGTAACTTGGACAAGGAGCAGACATGAGAGGAACCGTTAAACATTTTATTCAAATAAAGCATTTAAAAATATTATATTATGCAAATTTAATTGGGGCCCCACACTTACGAACTAGAACAACAAAACTCATTATTTAAAAGTGTAGTTAATTCTTACATGTTTAAATTCTATTCAAAAAACCTAATATGCCTTCTTGCATTTTCTATTAAGAGCATCAGCTGATGCATGAGCGAGATCTCCTGATCAATAAAGGTTAATATCTCTGTTAACCTCTCAACTCTAGTAGCGCAACTCGACACTACCTTTAATCCACACCCCAAGAGTCGACTAGGGATCTATCAGGAAGGCGTCGTGCTCTCCTTTACTAAAAACCGGACCATGGTGGCACTAACAGATGGCACATCTTAGACTGGGACAAGGGGAGAGACCTGTAACCCCTTATGCAGAAACAACAGATGCCTGTATACCACACAATTACAATGATACACCCCCTAATCAGCTCTTGGCTTGACCATATTACTACATATTGACTGACAATTAGAGAGGGATCTCCCCATCATGAATTTTCAATTAAACCGCTATCCTGTTGAACTGTTACCGATCCGTTCTCATGCATCTAGCTTAGCTTTACAAATCCCGAGCAACAGCCGGTTAATATTACGACTCATAAAAGATTGCGGAATTTCAACACTAACTCAAGGGTCGTTTGAAAAACGCTCTAAATTACTGCAATCAGCAAGCACTGGATAAATCAAGCATAAAGACCCAATTCCGTAACGTAATCAAAGCAGTTCAACGTGCATATATATGAAAGACACGACAGCACTTGAGATAAGACTTGAACTTGATATTGTGCTTGACTTGAAACTGTTTATTCGGGCAGAGAAACAATACTGCTTCGATGAAATAAACTCGGGTTCACAAATGTGCATATTTCACAAAATATAAAAGTAATTAGATAGATCTCACAAACTAGAAGGGCAGACACCACCGACTTCTTATCTTAGTAGATCGTATTCACAAAAGAACGTCGATAGTGGCGTTCGCTGGTGAGGCTCTAAAACGGACATTCTACGGGGTTTCTTGTTGGCTTCATTACCACAGGACGGATAATTTCATTTGAATTAGTTCAGTTGATATGAAATGCACCTGCACCTTAGAAACTAAACATATTATAACCACTGCTTCCCTTCAATGATCGCTCGTTAGCAATAATGGGGGGGGGGGAAGACGCACAAACGGGCGGTACCATAGGCAAGCTTCTGTCACAACAACAACGTCTTTGCCAAGAGAAATCACTCTTCTAAAAAAAATAACACAACACCTTTGTTGTGAGCTAAATTTCTGGAAAAACTGCGACAACAAAGCATTAGTAAGATTGTTACTATTATAGCCACAGCTTTCCAACCTAATTGTTACCACTTACGATATTGAAAACATTACAATATCTCTAAGACGAAGAAAACATTAATAATAAAAACTGTCAGCAGTTAAGCTCTTACAATCTCATTACATACATTTCACAAACATCACAACCACAGCAATTACGAAGGGAATTCAAAACAATGCAATTAAACTCAACTCACAGAAAACGCAACTTAAAAAAAAAGTAATTAATTTTTTAGCATACTCTACAAAAAAACAAAAAACAAACACACACTGACACCAGTCACAGTTTAAAGTAGTGTCCATTTATTGTTTATCTCTATAGATGGCTTGGCTAAATTTCTGTTATTTGTAATGATATTTATTGTTTCTTTAAACAATCTTTTTTTAAATGACAATTACCCTAGTATACAATAGCCAACAATCATAAACAACAGTTACAACCAATTTAGCTTCATCATCTTTATATCAATTGTTTTCCTTATCAGTTGTTAAATTCTTATTTCAACTGTTTTCACCATTCAAAAATGTTTTATCCTACTGATGAGAAATATTCTCGAAAACGTTTTATATAAATTTATCCCAAATATTTGGATCACCCTCTTCAAAATTTCATCTGTATTTCAAAACCAACTCTTCCTTCAACATTATCGTTTTCTACTATCTTCACGAGACTTCATCCACATCCTCATCAGACTAAGTTTATTTCTACTATCAACAACATCTTCAATAGACTACATCGTTTAAGAGCCAAATCACTAGGCGCTGTAAGAGTCGAGTTGAGTAAGGTTTCCTACTCCAGCGACCGCATTCATGGGAGGATCTGCCCTCATCTCATCATTAACGCGTTATACTGGAATGTACAGAGAGTTTGCCACTCCAAATTTCAAGTAACCAATTTTGGCCACTTGAGGAGCGAATACTCTACTCCACCTCGCTGATATAGTGAAACAGCATGGCACCTATTTCATCGCTTCGTAGTAAAAATGTCATGCTATTGCTGTTTGAACAACGGACAAGTTATAGAATGCCTTTAATTGAAAGGTATCATTATATTCTGTTGCGAGATACCATCGTATTAAAAACTTATTAAAAACGTTCATTTGAAATGGGCTCCATACAGGAGGAGTTCAAACGAATAGAGGCGGGGAGGGGGGGGGAAGAAAAACTGCTGTGGCAAAATTTATTATGTATGCCTTTATTATTTTATAAATATGCATATATATTTTTAAATTATATGCACGTTCTAACATTTATGCTATTAAAAATTATTACTATTTTATACGAAAATAATGGATTACAATCAATAAATTAAATTAAATAAATAAAATAAATTAAATAAATAAATTGAATAAATTAATTGATATGAAGAGGTATTTAAAATTTTTTCTCGTTAATTTTATTAAGCTTATGAACTATTATACCCCTTAATTAACCTAAAATGAATATTTAAGAAACGTAAAATGATAAAATATATTTAACTATTTAATAATTTATTTAAGGCCAAATTTTTTTGTTAAATAAGCTTTATTTGTGTAGGCAACACTAAACAAGGATTTTCTTTTCTACTTCACTCCTAGTTTCATTGACGTATGTCCTCTATTGTTGTTGCCTAGCAACATGACGCTTTCCATGTAAAAATTTCGTCACTTTCGTTAAAAATATCCTCAAACCCATGACTGGTTTCTTCAAGGAAGGGATCAATCAACACTCACATGAGGGAAGACGGTAAATGCGTTATGATTGGAATGTGGGTTTTTCGAGTAACCCTTGACCTTCAGCCCTTGATCGAGTGTCATTTGTTACTCTTTTCAGGGTTGTGCTAGTGATTCAGCCCTAAGTTTTCTTTCAGCTCACAAGTTTCTTCATTGTTTTTCAAGATTGGTGACTTTATATTTTTGTGTTTATTAAATTTTAATTTTACGATTTTCCCCATTGAAAGGAGACTACCCACATTTAAATTTAAAATTGTTCAGAGAAACTACCAATTATTGGTTCGTAAATGTTCATCTATTTAAATCTTTAAAGTGATATATTATCTTGTTGTATAATGTCTACATTGATTATCGAGTCTTTCCATGGACATTGAGTTTTATTAATACTTTACAAAGATCCAATTTGATACCATTTGATATTATATTTATCATTAATACGAATTGAATTATTTGCATTTGAATACCTAAATTGATTATTTCGTTAATTGAATTTCATTATTCCTAAATGCGAATTAAACTTTACCTAATTTGCATCTAATTATCATCTTATCATTAATTATTACCTCACCCAACTTTGTTTTATATACAATTGTTGAACAAGTGATTAAACCTTATTTTGAATTAAGTCAGTTTAAATGCCTATTCTTTGCTCTCAGGCGACCCTGTGTGCAGTGGTTTTAGTATGTAAAGAAGATAATTATAGACTTTATCATAAACTTTGTGAATAGTATAATTCACTGGCGCAGTCTTTTACCAACCATAATTTAATTATTTACTAGACCATGAATCAATGAATATTATGCCCCCAGAATCTTACATAACTGGCGCAGTCGACAGCATATTGTAGCGATTTAATTAAGCATAATCAAATGAGAGTATTTACATAGGCATAATTAGTTGCATTAATTACATGCATACATTTGTGAAGTAATTATTAAAGCAAAATTAAGACCTGAGACGAAAGAAAGGCACTGTTGGTAAATTACTATATTAGAGATAATCTAACAAAATAAGATAATCAAGATGAGTCAAGCCCCTGTGTTACAGTCATTTGCGCTAACAAGCGAAATAAAGCCATATGATGGATCTATGAATCCAGAGGAATTTTTTTGAGAATAGATGAAGTGGGAAAGGTGATGAATTGGGGAGTAGAAACTAAGTATAACGTTGCAAAGATTAAGTTAGAAGGGGACGCACAATTTTGTAAATGGAAAGATGAAATCAGTAAATACTTATGAAGCATTGAGAAAAGCACTAAAGGAACGGTTTGGGAAGCAGCCTAAAGGAGAAAGCGAGAGATTATTCAGAGAAAGCAAGAATCGGTACGTAACTAAGCGACCCGCTTACAGTGTCTAGGAAATAAAACAAAGCGTAAGAGAGTAGGAGAGGGAGTGCAAGTAGAAATAAAGCGTGCCTATGCTCAGAAAATATTAGGTGAAAAAATTGTAGAAAGATTTATAGAGGGCTTAGTACCACCAATAAGAAGAGTTGTTATGTTTAAGAAACCAGACAACTTGAAAAAAGCAGTAAAACAAGCAGAGTAAGAAGAGGAAATTGTTAAGAAATGATGTTTAGAAGGTTATTTTTACATCCAGTTGAGAAAGAAACCATTGTGTCATTGAGCCCGGAGGCAGAGGAACAAATTATTGGGCGCATAGAGAAAAAATTGCGTAGAATTAACCAAACAGAGCGCACAGTAAGCAAAAGAAGGCAGAGCGAATATTATCGACCGGCTGCATGGAGCAATCAGCTGCGACAAGGCCGAGTTTCCACCGCAGAGCGACTGCGAAGCATGCGAAGAAGATGTGTGGAGATCATTTGTTACAGGTGCTTACAGCCAGGTCATAAAAAAGGATTGCTTAAATAAGGCATTTCACAGGGTAAACTGTTATTATTGTTTAAAGGAAGGGCATTCGATCTGTCATTGCAAAGAAAGGTTACAAGATAAGCAGAAAAAAAGAAATTAAATTACAACAGGTAGATGCTAAGATAGTAAAGGAGCAAGCAACTCAGACACATGAGCGTGCGAACAGCCCCCCTACCATTCGAAAGGAAGAGCAGAGGAAAGTGGAAAGAGAAACCTTAGACATGGAACATATTTCAGAAGATCCAGGAGAGTTAATGATTGAGGACAAATTAGGAGATGTAAATGTAAAGTTTTTGGTGGATAGCAGAGCTAAAGTAACGCTGTTAGGCCAAGACATGCTGGAGAAAATAGTTAAATTGGGATATAAGGTCACTGAGGTAGAGGAACCCACTATAAAATTATTTGGATTCACGGGTCATAATTTCCCTACCAAAGGTATTTATTTAATTATATTTAGATTTGGCACAAAAAGACACATGTTAAAATGCTACATTTGGCAGCGAAGAGAAGAAATACCGTATTAAGCCATCTTAGGCTGAGACGTTCTAGCAAAGTATGATTTTGTAATCAATTTCCACAATAGATTGCTACAAGCAAAGGATATTAATATCCCTTTCATGGGCATTAAATCTAGAGTAAATTGTAGAGTTAATAACTCAGAGATTTCAAACATCCGAGCGTTCATGAATGCAATCCCTGTTCGTGGTAAAAGGAAAATTTCCATCTTCCCCTATTCAGAGTCTGTTTGTGAAGGCAAGTTGGAGAATCAAGATTATAAGGAGCATATTTGGGTACTTGAACCAAAAGATCTTTCAGAGCCAGGTCTATTAGCAGCTAAAGTTTTAGTCAGAGTATCGCCAAAGGATACAATCCCAATTCGAATATTAAATTATTCTGGAGAAACGATAACAATACAGGCAAATAAAACTATTGGGCACCTGAGCGAGGCCGAAGAGGAGAAGGTGGAGCTAAGTTCCTCCATAGAGGAAGGAAAGGAAACTAAATTAACAAAAGAAGAATTTTTGAAATTATTTCACTTAGATCATTTAACCCCTGAAAAAAGAATTCCCTTGGAAGACTTATTGCATAAATTTAATGGCGCATTCTCGC
>JAHWFO010111703.1:4126-17028 GCA_023313115.1 Rhysida immarginata | reverse complement strand
GATATAATAAATAACTATGTATATAATAATTTTTATGAAAAATAAAAATAAAAGTTTCAAAATTTTTCTGTTTTAAAGGCTTGCGTTTTATATTTTTAACAATATATCTTTTCTGTCATTTTTTTTGCATAATTATCTAGTAAAGGCTTTAATAATTTAGTAAAATGATATTATTTATATTACTATGATTAGTAGTTTCACAAATTATATATGAGTTTTTAAAATTGCGAGTGTTTTTCTTTCAGAAATGAAATATGGAATCGCTTCATTTACAAATTCAGTAACCACTTCCACTATAATAGCTATAATAACAAAGTTTTTGTTAGGATATGTTAATCCTCCACTGTCTTGAAATGTTATGAGTGATGTAAAGAGCGATGGGGATTTTATTTACAGCTTTTTTCGATGAATAAAATGTAACTTTCGATCATTAAAATAATTTTTAATATCAATAAAATATAGTTTCGTTCAAAAAAAAAAGTAGTTTCATATTGAAAAATAAACATTTACGTCAATAAATAATATTTCACATCAATAGAATAATTTTACATATCAATAAAAAGTAGTTTCACATCATAAAAATGTAAATTCGTTTCAATAAAACCAGTGACTTTTATTAAGTGTAACATTTTTAATAAAATGATTTTCTTATTCAGCAGATTCTTATTGAAAAATTACAGTAACAGTAAAAAAAATTCAAATTCGTCATATATTGAATTATAATGAAACTATATATAATTTTATTTCTAAAATGAACAAAAGTATTACAAATAAGATAGAATAAGAATAACAGTGTATAATTGATCACTCACTTTTTTCTTACTATATGACAATGATTTGTATTTTCGTAAGAATCTGCTGAATAAGAAGATGAGTTTAGGTTACATTTTCTTGAAATAAAATTACGTTTTATTGAAACGAATTTACATTTTGATGACGTGAAGCTACATTTTATTCATGTGAAAAATTATTCTATTGATATGAACTAGTATTATATTGATCTGAATGTTTATTTTTCAATATGAAACTACGTTTTTTTGAACGAAACTATTTATTATTGATATGAAAAATTATTTTAATGATCAAAAATTACATTTTATTCATCGACAAAAAGCTGTAAATCGATGAAACATAATTAAAACTGAAAAAAAACTACACACAGTAATGCAATAAACATGTCATGAAGTAGCGCACCAAGCGGTAAAAACGCAAAGCAGCATGTTTCCCGATTCTGGCCTCAAAAAGGGGCAAATGCATAGGCTTTTACTGTCTCGTAGGCATTCTAGATTACCTTGGATTATGAGCACTTGAGCAATCGTGCGTCGACAAAGCGATTTCACGTCCGCGCGCCGATGTCAATAATGCTTAAAAGATGAACAGAAAGTAACAATGCATTCTTTCTTGACAAATAGATTGTTCTTCGACATGCCGTTATCTTGGTATTCTTTACACTCACTGTTTTAGCACGTGAATTCGACTTGAAGCGGTCGGCGTAAAGGACGGCAAACGGCGGAAGGACGGCCAGATAAATGTACAGACCAAGGGCGAATTCTTATAAGTAGCTTTTATGATAACTTGAAAGCGGATTAACTTTTTCAAATTCTGTTTTCAGAAATATGACTATCAAAGTCTTAGCTCGCCGTATCAACTTTTCAGAATTTTTCGTGGACCTCTTCAAGTCGAATTCACGTGCTAAAACAATGAGTGTAAAGAATACCAAGATAATATCATGTTATATAACAATCGATTTATCAAGAAGGAATATATTGTTACATTCTCTTCATCTTTTAAGCATTACTGATATCGGCACGCGCACGTCAAATCGCTTTGTCGACGTACGATTGCTCAAGTGCTGCTCATAATCTACAGGGTGATTACAAAAGAACTTCACACTTTTAAAAATTTATTACATCAAAGCTATTCAGAATATAGACACACCACATACGGATTCTTAAAGAAAAACTCTTGAAGTTATTGGTGACACAGTTAAAGATGTTCAATATGCCCCCCTGTAGTCAAATTCGTCCCAAACCCGCATTAACATGTCTCCATCAATCCCACGTATCGCTACCGTAATGCGTTCTTTCAGCTCGTCTAGGTCACGGGGAAGGGGTAGGGTGAAGACCTTGTCCTTTACACACCCCCATAAAAAGAAATCACAGCGGTGGATTGGTCGAGCAAACAATAACCTGGAACTTGCAAAGTGGCCACCGCGGAGCCCCAACCTCACACCTTGTGATTTCTTTTTATGGGGGTGTGTAAAGGACAAGGTCTTCACCCTACCCCTTCCCCGCGACCTAGACGAGCTGAAAGAACGCATTACGGTAGCGATACGTGGGATTGATGGAGACATGTCGTCGAAATGCGCATACGGACATTAAATAATGCTGTGGAAATAGTGGTTTCTTTATTTAATATATACAGAGAAGTAATACATTTCATTAACGGACTTACTCATAAACTGGCTTCTGTTAGGAGTAAATTTGAAATAATTAATAGGGTATATGTTCAGCGCAAACAATTCGTGCGTGGCATTTGCTATAACTATAACATAAAAGTCAAGGCCTTAATTTGAACAGTGCACTTATAGACATAGGCTCTTTGGTATTCTCGTGTGCGGTCAAGCCTACTTAGCATTATCAAGAGTAAAACGCCTGAACAGCTTGCATCTAATTAATATTGATTATTACAGTAGTGCTAAAGTTCAAGATTCCGCCATAACGAGGATAATCGACTCGAATGGACGTACCGCATAGATTTGCGAAAAATAAATCAATCGAAGCCACCGAGAAGGGCCAATAAGGACAGGGAGTGGGCTATGCGAAAACCGGGGGCTGATATCAAAAAAAGGATATCAGGGAATGGAGAACACTTACAAAAAGAAGTGAAATCCCATCAAAAACATTTCATGTAAAAAATGTAGCCAAGTCTCGCGACTCGTTAGCCGTAAAAAGTTGTGAGATCTCATGTAGGGCCAAGTCTAGTGCTCTTATTAACTCTGACTCTGACACTTTCATTTACAAACCACTCCATATCATTACAGTTAAAGAACATTTTGTGACTTGGCAATTACGCAGCCAAGTTCTCATATATATATTATTCAATCCTTTATTAATAAACGTGAATATTAAAATGACTGCATCAGAAGCTCAGAAGCTGTTAAGTAAAAAAATAATATTCCTGATGACAGTAGTGTCAAAGCTTAAGAGTCTAGTGAAGCTTACGTAGCGATATCAAGACTAACAAGTCTGAGCAGACTGCATCTAATTAATATTGACAATTATAGTGTCAAAGCTCAAGAGTCAGTCATAACTGAATATAATCGGCTTAGATGCTGTACCGCCCATGCTTGCCCAAAATATTTCATTCGAATCACAGGGATATCTTACAACTTTACAATGCTATGTAAAATAATTAAATTTAATTCCACGTAGTAAATACATAAACGTTCAGTTCCCATTCAAATATTATTTTATGTAATAATTTATTAATAAACGTGAATAATAAAATGTAAATAATAGCCGTCACATTCTCGTACTGCGTAATTGCCAAGTCACAAAATGTTCTTTAATTAAAGATGTAATGATATGGAGTGGTTTGTAAATGAAAGTGTCAGAGTTAATAAGAGCACTAGACTTGGCCCTACATGAGATCTCACAACTTTTTACGGCTAACGAGTCGCGAGACTTGGCTACATTTTTTGATGGGATATATCTATTACTACAATTTAAAGCTGGACAAGAAATCGGCATTGAGTTTTACTGTGTTTGTCTACGCAAACTTCAAACCTAAACATACGATGAAGGCCATTTTTTGCCAACCAAAGCAATGGCCGACAGGCTTTCAAATGGGGACGCGTTGGTGGCGCTGAAAGCAGCTCATGAGCGATCTACTCATTTCATATCGTTGATCCAAATGGAGGCAGAATTAGACAAAATTACTTATTAAGAGCGTTCTAATGTGGAGAACAATGAAACAATTAATGTAACACCGGGTGCCGATGATTTTTGAACACCACATATTATTAAGTATATGTCAATTAATGATACTGCGGAGGACAATATTGAAGTGCTAGAGACAGAAACTATAGTATCCGATTCTCCTGATAAATTTGATCATCAGATAATATGTCTTGTCTGTGGAAACAAAACATCAGGAGCTCACTCTTGTAATTTGTGTTCCAAACCAGTGCATGCTATTTGTGGTTTCTCTAATGGTGAAGAAGGTTAAGAATCACATGTTTTGTGTTTTGTTCGCAAAAGTGCACAAAATGTTTTAAATGAAAGAAAAAAAGTTCATAGAGGTATCAAGAGTGTTGCGGAGATAATGGTCGATGACACCGACAAAAAGTTTCCTTTGTTAGAAATTGGTAATTTTATATTTTTAAATGTTCCAAAAATCGATCGTGAAACAATTGATACCAAAAATATTACGGGAAAAGTAGTTGACTTTAGATACTCGGTTTAGAAAATTGGAACTAGTTCGGGAATTATAAAAAAAAACTGGTTTTCTCGATAGGACTAAAGCATCATCTAAAGATTACAATGAAGAATTGCCCATATAATTGCGCCAAGCTGTTACTTACCAATCTATGTTTGGAGGTCAAAGCTTTCGTAAATGCTGACGCAAACCTGCAAAAAAACAATGCCACTTATCTTATATTTAAAGTAACAATAAAACTGCAAAAAGTAACAATAAAACTGCAAAAAGTAACAATAAAACTGCAAAAAAACAATGCCACTTATCTTATCTTATATTTGAGATACAAACACATGTTCTTGTTTTAAAGTAACTCACTTTGTATTTCGAAGTGCCACCAAAGTTTGTCATGACTGAGTGCCTGAGATTGCCTGTAGTTTATTTTCTGTATTTTCTTGTAGTTGTTATTGAGATACATTGTGCCATTTTGAAATAATAAAATTAGGTTTTTTATGACAGCAACTAAGTACCCTAAACTTAATTTTTTTTATAAAGGTCATAATTTTGTTATTTCGTTAAAAATAACAAAAACTTACTAATTGAACAGTATTTTTAATAAAATCTTTTATGCACATCCTAAATTAACGATATGATCAAACGTGGACGGACAAATCGACAAACATGAACGATTGAACGATACGGCCAGTGTTAATTGGCCGTATCATGAAATGCGACCATTTCATGAAATGATCGGGCGCTTCATGATGTGTTCATTTCTACGATCGGGCCACGACATATGTATCGTTTGGTGTTAAGTATATGTACTGATTACACTATTCTACAGGTAAAAAGTTGCGAGCATGAAAACCGCTAATTTTGGGATAATAAAAACGAAAATGACATTTAAAAATCCTGATTAGCTCTAGTTTCCGTGACCTAATGAAGTAAAGGATATAAAATACATGATGCAACGCTTAAATGCATTCAGTGGCAAGATTATTATGACTACTGTAACGTGTAAATGGTAGCATAACTAGAGTAATGCGCAGTGGAAGGTTTCTAAAACACGTAACAGTGAACGGAGTTAAAAAAGAGAAATAAAAGTTTATTGCATAATGACAAAATTCAAAACAAAGGAAACAAATCCTACAGTTAACACTTATAACTAGAATAACTGTGAAATGGATTATCTAAACAACATCAACAACTATTGAAATCCAAATAAATGTCTTTACATATCAATGTCGACAATGTACTTCCCGTTTATAAAAAGCGTGTCGCTAATCTACAAACGTACACTACTAGATTATTTCTATCCAAATTAAATCAATGGCCCAAATAATTTTATAATAACTAATCTATATATATAAAAATGTATATATGTATGTATTGTAGCGTACAGTTTTCTTTTTTTTTCGAATCGGGTGGGTGAATCGCGGAATTTTACCTGCCTTGGCCCCATTGCTACGACTTTATGGACGTTGGCAGCTCTGTTTTCCTTATTGACCGGCCGTGGTATTCGCGATGCGCTTCCTACTCCATCGTTGTTTACCTTCTAAAAGGGATTTGAGCCGATGTTCCTGTTTCTTTCTTACCAGTAAGAATTTGAACCGATTGGTTGACTCATGTTAAGAGACGGGTGTCCCTGTTGTTAGCTAAGTTTTTCCCTACGCTTCTTCTTTAGTTCTTTGGAGGTTACCGTGTTCCCCCTCCTAATGTATAATTAAAGGGTACACATGACGCGTTCGGTTCGCGTTGTTTTGAAATGATTTTTCTTATCATATATGGGTGTATGTTTTGGTTAACTATCCCTCGCGTATCGGTCCTTTTTAGATTGGAGGAAATATTTAATTACTTTCCTCTAAATTAGGCCTGGCCAGGTCATTGCGTGACTAATTTAAGATTTTAGGACTTTATTCCTTTATAAAACCGATTTTTTGAGGCTAAAGGGGCCAATTCTTATTTCACTCATATTTTATGAACTAAAACATAGTAAGTGTTTAATTTAGCTATAGCTTGGACGATTTTTTTGCCTGTCGTGAAGTTTTTTGAACAACAATCGGTAGATAGAATCTAAAGTTTTCACTTTTCCTTAAGTGTTGATTCTTTTGCTTAAAGCAGATCGAAAAATGCCTAGAGATTATCTTTTCGTTCTTATCGTGGTTACGATTTAGAGAATTTGAGGGGAAAGCATGAATCGTCAGATTCAATATTTATTTGTAAGGTTATTCGCACTACGCTTTCTTTTTCCTCTCCACTTTTGCGTGCGATTGTTGATATTTAAATAGACCTTTGTTATCTGGGGTTAGTCTTTTAGAGCGTCGCGTTATTTTTTTTTCTGGGAGCGCGAGTCTACGTGTCTCATGTTCCGGCGATATTAAAATTTTTATTTTCCCTGAAAAATATAAATTTTGGTTTACTCACTTTTACTTCTGGTCTGAGTTGGGGCGAGTGCTCTCTTCTTGGCCTCATCGTTGACTTGCGGAAAATCTATTAATCTCCGTATGGTTCTACAGATCATGTCTTCAAAGTCAATAGTCAGGACTTAGTTTTTCCTATTGCAACTATAACATATTGCCATGACTATTCATTGGGTTCTACTCTTACGCTCATGGTTTCCTGGATTCTGCCACGGTCAACTTGTGGTTAACTTAATAAGCCTTGATGATGTCTACCTTACTTCCGACCAGCCTATTGTGAGTTGTTTATGTTATTTCATCACAGTATCTGTTGTACATTCTTTCACATCCATAAGATGAATACGTCATCTTGGGTTTTCCCTACGAAGACTTCGGCATAGACTTATGTTCTCCGCAGACGAGGCGGGTTTTCTCCTCTTCGCGGTGATGTTCTTGTTCGGCATTCACCTTATGAGCTGGGTTTTCTCCTCACCGCCAGTGCAGATCGGGAGCGTTTAGTCTTTGCCGACTACCAGTTATCGTCCAAGACAACTCATGTTCTCCACCGTCGCAACCCATTATTCATCGGTTCCTCTTGCAGAAGCGTTCACTTAGCATTGCCCTCGAACCGATCGACTCTCATCGGACCATTTATGAATCCAGAAATCTAGAGACATGCGTTGTCCACTCTAGTTTACAAACCAGGTTCCATCTACCTATCGAATTCAAAGCCAATTTTTAATATTTTCGGACTCTAGTTTTAAATTGCTCTTGTGTACTTGCTATTATATTTTTTTATTAATATTGTTCTTTGTGAATCTAATCAGCTAGCTCTATTTAATCTTTAATTTTCTTTTATTTTTTTTTTTTAATTTTTTAGTTTTTTTCATTTTATTTATACTTTCGTTTTTTTTTTCCAGGACCTCGTTCTTGTTTGTCTTTGTACTTCCCTCTAGTGCTGTCCGCAACCCTTTGTTCGTTTATTTTTCGTCGTCACCTTCGTCCCAATAATCCACTTTGTCTTTTAAGCTTCTCACGTAATTTATTATTAGTCAATGTTTTTTTTTTCACCTTTTAGGTAACGTTTGTTGGAGGCTCCTGTTTTCTTTATTTTTCTTTCACTATAGCATTTTTCTGAATATCCATTTGTAATTTTGTTTGCTTCTGTTTCTATTTTTTTGTTTTATCTTGTCAAATTTAATTCTTTTTATTTCCAAATACTTATGTCTTTGCTCAGAGTCCCGTTTACCTAGCTTAAGCTGCGTGTCCGTTCATCTACTAGCTCCTCTGGTCGGTCCTTGGTTTCGAGTTCTACCCCTTGCCTGTAATGCTGTAACCGGCTCTCATCTTTTCTGGTCATCAGTCAGCCTGCTGCCGATTTGTTGTGAGCGTTGTCTCGTCGCAACTCTCTGAGGCGGTCAAGTTCCTCGAGCCTTCAACGGACCGCCTTATTCTCTGGACCAATTAATTTTTGTTTTTGAGTACCATCTTTCGGGACCATTTATCTTCATAGAGCATCACTTTCTTTATTTAACAAAAAAAAAAAAGGTATAATAAAGAAAAATATTTATTTGGAACTTTGTTGGTTTCTTTACGCTCATTTTTTTGACTAAGTTCAAAAGGTAACTCAGTTGGGGGTTAATTAACTAAAGGGATTTTTTTGTTTGTTTTTTCTTACTTAAAGTATCGTACCACGATACTTAAGTTGGGTTTCTTTGTTTATGACTTTAATTTTTTGGGTCAAAGTTTTTCGTACCCCCGCGTTGCTTTTATTTAATTGGGTATTTAAAGGGAGTTCCTTTCTTTAATTTCGTGACGTATAATCTTTGAAGTGTAAGGTATTTTCACTGGCTTAACAAAGGGAATAGAGGAGGGTTTTGTTTTTTTTTGTTAGACTAGAGGTTTCCTTTGGTTGGGCTGAACGTGTGGGTAATTGCAGTACCATTTACTAGCACGTTACAGTATGTATGTATGTATGTATGTATGTATGTATGTATGTATTATAACGCTCCTTTTTGCTGCTTGGGAAGCAGTTTTTTTTGGGTTTTTTTTATTGAAGCGTATTTTACCAATCTGGAAAGTCTATTGAGCGAAATGGTCTGTTCTCCGACTGGCAAGCTTCTAGTTTGTGTCTGATTTAGTCAATTTTGTGCACCCGCTAAAAACTCTTGTTTGAGGGGTTATTTCGTAAACCGTGAATTATCTGAGATCTTGTGTTCTCATTCTCGCGCTTTTTTCTCTTCTGGAACCAATATAAGAATTCCGATTCGGCTTCGTTCATTTTAATAGGAGATTAAAGTGGTCCCCTCCGGTATATTACAAATCAAAGGGCTCACATAACGCGTTCTGATGCGTTTAGCACGATGAGTTGGTACTGCCATAAGTTCATTTTGAAATAAATACTAAAGTTTTTTATGTCTGGCCAGACAAACTTACTTAGGAATATTTGTTTAAAGGCAGTCGCTCGTATGGGTAAGACTTGTATTGAAGGGAGAAGATGTATAAATTCTCCTAAATGCTATTTGTTTTTTTTGGGTGAAGCTAAAACGAATTGGAAATTAGTTAGGCTCCTCTGGAGATTATTGCGAGGTTCACAAGATTAGATGCGTGGATTTATAGGCAATTACGATCATGAAAGGTTACGAGTCAATTTTATATTCTAAGTCAAAACCATGGCAACGGCTATTTTTTTTTTTTTTTTTTTTTAGTAGACACAATTCAGCTTTAATATTTCTTTCTTCTTTGTTTCATTTGGATATTGCGGTCGAATGATACTCAAACGAATTTTTTTTTATATAAAAAAGCATAGCTCTTTATTCCTTAAAATATGTTTGAAGTTAACAATGGCCTGAAGTTAGTTAGGTCGAGAAAGTTCGTTTAGTAAACAATCGTTTACGTCAGTTTCTTCCTTTTCTCGAGCTCCTGGTTATTTAAAAAATAATAAATTTTTTCGAACTCCGCGTTGTCTGCTCGCGAGGTGTTTCAATGACGTGTGGTCTCGAGTGACTCCCGCATTTGCGGAAATTTTTTTTTTTTTTTTTTTTAGAGAAGATGGGCAGTCTTTCTGATGGAGCGAGATGGAAACGACGATGAGAAAGCAGCCTCAGATAGGCGAGTTGGCCTTATCCCTCCGGCCACGTCGATAGGAATCCGCAAAGGCACGATTGGCCGATTGTCGTTCCCGGTTCACATGACTTCATCAGGGTGAAGCTTAAATCCTTGTTCTAATTTCGCCAAGGTCTATTGCGACCCAGAGGACCCGTTGACCACTATCGGTCGTATTTTTGCTGCTGTCTTGCGTATGGGTTACAGAGATCGGAGCCGCATCGCACACGTTTTTTCCGGATGATGTCTGTCTCCTTCTCGTACACCATGACAGTCGCCGACGTTAGATGTTTCATCCAAAGTTTCCACAAACTATTCTCTGCAACGCCCTGACCTGTCCAGGAACCTATTTCTGTTCACGATGATGGTCTCGACGAGGAGCATTTCTTCCGATGTATGACAGCTTTCGAATACCTTTCTCCACAGCTTTGATGCCTATCCGTGAATGTTAAGCCTTCTTAGTTACGTATCATTTGAGTTGAATGGAATGGAACACTCTTACTTTGAAAATCTTTTCATACTGTCCGGTAATAATTTAACATTATGACTTCAAACTGGAAGTTATCGATTTCAGTTTTTGCTTTTACTGATTGAGTTTTTTTTTTTTTGACTATAGAATTATTTGATCTACCCTCACTCATTGAACTTGCTTGTTTTTTTTTGTTTTTTTTTTGTTTGTTTTTTTTTACCCACCAGCACTTTTTCTGTAATCTAGGTGAATTTTTCTTCCTCGTCGCTTGGGATTTCTCCTTTTTGTTTCCTACTCAACGATCTCCCTTCCCTTTGTGTTGTAGCGTCTTGAATTGTCGCTGTGTACTTGTTAACCGTTATTTCCGTGTTTTCCCTGTGACGAGGTAAGCTTCTTTAATTCTGAATTACTCTGTAATTTCACCTTATGTTTTAATGCAATTCACTTAACTCTTATTATTTGTCTGTCTTACTGAATTTTTTTTTTATTATTACTATATACTGATTAATTTTTTTATTTATTTTTTTTCCTTTTTCCGAATTTCCCTTTTTGTTAAACTTTAAGTAACTCGTTCTCCGAGTGTCCATTCCTCGATCAAGAACTTTGGCCTTTCGTCTTCAACGTTGTCCTGCGTATTTTTTATTCTAGACCGGGCGGTTCTACTCCTTTTAGTCTAGTTCATTCAGCCTGAGACTTTGCTTTTGATGTTCATTATTTGTCCTTAGTGTCCTTTTTATCTATATATTATTGTATATTCTTTATTTTTTTTTTTTTAGTTCCAAGCGTTTGTTAGATTCGCAGTTTGTTCTTTTGAATTGCAGCAAGCTATTATGTTGTCCGTCTCTTCAGCGCAATGCTAGTTTTCTTCAGTATCACCCGTCAACCCAGGCGGACTCATTTAAGCCACTCTACCTATTCTTCGACGCTGTATCGTTTCTGGTGATAAAAGATGTTAGCGGCAATATTCTTGTAGAAGCCTTTGTTTATTTGTAATATTTACTTTAGTTTTGTTAATATTATATGCAGAAAAAATAAAAAGCAACAAATACGCTTGGAATTACTTTTTGTAGCAAGCTCATTTATAAAAGTTACTGTAAGTCTGTAAATGAAAATTAACTGGGGATTCGTTAGTTTAGTTACCCTAATTTTGAAATTTAATCATTAAACTATAATCGCTTATAGCCAGCAGATTTAATTTAAATAAAAGGACTGTGGCTTTACAATTAAGAGTAAGATTAAAGTTTTTTGAAACAGAAGGGTGAAGGATCGGGGATCCTATTCCTGTAGCCGTGCGTGTCACGAAGTGGCACGCAACAGTATGTATGCATGTATGTATGTATGTCCCTTATACAAATCTTCAGTTTTATTCCAATCTTGATGAAATTAGGCACATTTGGCCTTCAAAGCAAGAGGAAGAGCACTGTCTACATCAGATTTCGAAAAAATAATAATCTTTTATATAAAATTCATTTTACGTTTGTTGTTTGATTGTTTACCCAGTGACGAAATTTGCCATCGGATGGCGCTTAACTCGCACGTCCTTAGTATCCTAAATCCTTCCCTTTCCTCCGAAGATTTCGGCCATTACGCTATCGTGCATTCGGTTGCTTTATGATGTTTTTAATCCTCTTTTCTGCTAAATTTTTTGAAGTGTTGATCCTGTTTTCATTCTTTATATTCAAACAAGAATGATTTTACCGCCAAAGCGGATAAAGGGAGCACATTTTCTTGTTATAGCATCGTACATGGATATATAGAATTAACCAACATTTTAAAACACTTGAGAGTAAATAAATAAATATGAAAACTAAATTGTAAATTACTATTTAAATAGGCTAACGTATAGAGAGAATTTAAAAGAATAAACTTGAAGAATGAAAGGTGAATGGAGAGTGAAGTTATTCCTCATACACTTAAAAAAATAAAAGTTCTTTAATTTGTAAGAATCCTCACATAATGTTAAACGAAGTGAGCCTCAATTGCTGAAGCGTTTTGTGTAAGCAGCTATTAGATTTTCATATTAAATTACTAAAGTCTTATTGAAGCAAGCGATTAACTACTATTAAATTAATTAGTAATGAGTTTTAGATACCATTATGCCTAAGAGTACTATACTCTTGATTCAAATAAGCTATGGATAACAAAAGATCTAATAACGCGTAAGGAGTTGGTTGATATATTACACGCCATATCTTAGCATTAAAAGTTCTATAAATTCTGTATTGTACCATTAGGGCACGTGCTACAAAACCAATTGCCTCTATCATTATTTACTCGTATATTCACTCATGGCACGTTGTTACGAGTTGTTTGATATATTACATACCATATGTTAACATTTAAAGTTCCAATGGTGCCATATGGTATATGGCACCTTTAAGGCACGTGCTACTAAGCCAATACAATTATCATTATTTACACGTGATATTCACTCATGGCACATTGTAACGATTGTTTGATATATTACATGCCATATCTTAGCATTGAAAGTTCCAATGGTACCATATGGT
>JAHWFO010111699.1:0-44536 GCA_023313115.1 Rhysida immarginata | reverse complement strand
AACTGTTGTTGATCCCCGGGTCTTCCATTTCATAATGACATCGCCTACTGTTGACTTGGGTATCTGAAGAAGGCTGGAAATATCACGCACGGACTTGCCGCATAGGTGACATCCAACGATGGTTCCACGTTGGAACTCACTGAGCTCTGCCGAACGACCCATTCTTGCCAATGTCCAAGCAGAGTTGTGTCTGAAGGTGTGGGAAGCTATTTATATGATGTGCAAGTCATTATCATGTGACATTGGGCCAATCGATGATCTGTGAGGGGTGTCCGGATATTTTTGATCATATAGTGTACGTCTGTTGGCACCACTGTTGAACCTGGTGGTCAGTTGATGGACTGTGGCTCTACTGTCACCTTTGATGAGTCGTCATAGTGGCCGCTCACCCCGTTGGTCGATGGCTCGTGACCCTTTACAGTGGCATTGGGACGCGATTTCTGTCCCTGCTGTCTACCTCTTTGTACACCTTCACTACAGCGGATCGTGAACAGTTCACAAATCGCGCCGTTTCGGAGATAGTCCCACCCTTACTGTGATAGCCTATTATCATCCCTTTTTGGATGTCCGTTAAATCCGGATGTTTACCCATCTTGAGGCTCGTACACATGTCGTTTGATGCACCAGCTTTAAAACTTTTTCAGCCTGTTATGCAAATTTTGCAATGCGTAATCGTTGTTGGGGCGAACCATGCATGTGCCTTGAAGGGGTGCTGGTCATAATTCATTGACATGACAGTGTATATAATAACTATAATTTTCGCATAAAAGGTAATTACTATTATTATTTTGCTGCCATTTTGGCATCCAAATGGCATCCAATTTGTCACCAGGCAGTGGCATCCAATTTGTCCTCTAGCTGTGTTTATTGGTAAAAAGTATGATCTTTCATGTCTAATGTTTGATTACTGCGACGGATTAAGCAAGGTCTCCAAAATTTTCTTTTCTTCTGATTAGGAGGCACCTTTTTCGAGGTGCTTTGGTGTTGAAGCTGAGGTAAATGGTATTGCCTCAGGCAGATGAAGCATGATCTATAAAGATCTTCAGGTGGCATAAGGCAACACCCAACATAAAATATAAATTGGGAATACCATAAACATAAATGAATAGCTATAACATGAATCTACTAAAGGCCACTGACCAAGCCAGCAAAGAGAGCAATGTAATATCCCATTCACACTGCACATTTCAGTCTAGCTGCACTTCTCAAACAGGTTTGAAATGTGCAATGCGAACACATCTAGCTCAACTTTAGCAAGATTGAAACTCCTAGAATTGGATCGAGAAGTCGAGCTAGCTTGGCCGCGTTGCATTCTGGGACTAACATACGAGAAAAACGTGGAGGACGACGGTTCAAATAGTTTCAAATAGCATATGTGGAGTGAAATGCAACGGGGAGTGACGATAAAAAAAGGAAAAACGTGGAGTGACGATGCCAAACGTCCATCCAAAATCGTTTGTGGCTAAAAAATATAGACAACTAAGAAGAACAAAAAGAAACAAGTCGGTCTACGAGAGGATAGCAGCAGCGATGAATGATTACCAGCTCTATCAAACATGGAAGAACAAAAAGAAACAAGTCAGTCTAAAATTTTGACTTCTGAATATAGGTAAGACTTTAATAAATTATTCAATGATTATAATAAAATAGATTACATTAAATTAATGCAATTTCGAAATTTCGAATTAGCATTAATAGGACGGTACTATGTTAAAGAGTATGAAGTAAAATTATTAAATTTCAGTTGTGACTTAGTAACTAGCTCAGGTTTTAGTTATACCAAAATAATCGTATGTGATAAAACCATGGCCTCCTCTGACTACTGGCCATGATAAAACACGGTAGTAGGTAGGGTTAGATTTCAGTGAAAAGAGTTTTGCTACGTGAACTAGCCGGATACCCCATTACCACTAAACATTTCAATTTAGCTCAACTTCTCAATTTGAAATATGCGGTGCGAATGCATCTAGCCCAACTTAAGCTAGATTGAAATTTCTCGAACTGGATTGACTGGGGCTAGTAGTTTAAACTAGATTAAGATGTCTAGCTTGCTTGGCTGCGATGCATTCTGGGACTGGGAACACGAGCATGCCGATGGCAATTTCGGCAACTCTACAGACATGGGCTCTGTGGGCAGGGCTTCACCTAAGACGTCTCAATTTCACAGAAATAGCTTAAATAACTCCAACGTTAAAAACAGCTGTCTAATAACTGATCATTAGGAAAATAAAAACTTTCAGAGAATCTTAATCGGAAAAACACAGATATGTTTCTTAAATAAATACAAAAATACGAATTGATATTACATCTCTATTCATACTAATATATATTGGTTTTAAGTGGATCTGCGAAACCGAGAGGAGCTTATGATGCAGCCAGAAGACGTCAGTTTAGGAGAGCCACTCTGAAAGCGTCACATGAGAGCAAAAAGAGAGAGGAAGAAAAAGTATCATGGCTGCGTGATGAACAGACGTTTTTTTGTGGTGAAATACAATTTCGAGTTGCCTAGAATACCGACAAAACATGGAGAACGTAAAGAACGGTCATGCCTGTGTATGGGAGTTTGCTTATGCCCGCCTGAAACGCTAACGAGCGAGTCATACTTCGACGGACAAGTGCACGGAGAAACGCCGACAGCAGCCGGCGAGCGAGACATTGTTTACCGTCGTCGGGGCACCTGTGAAGACGAGCTCCAAAGCCCACTAGTCAGCGCAAATGAGGTATGGCAAAATTTACTAGAAAAAGCCATCGAGCAAATCTTGGAAGAGAGTGGCTGTGAAATTACGACGCCGACGAAACGGGAGAGAAGCAAGTTACTACCCATATCCCCTGCCGTGTATTCCGGAGCAAATGGAGAGTTCCCGTCAGTAGAAGGTGACCAGATTTCCGAAGTTGGCTTCAATGGGAATACGGTAGGATTTTAAATATTATTCACATTAGTGCCATAATACAAGAAAACGCCTATCGCCACGTTACCATTTTCAAAATGTCAATAAGGTTGACACAAACTGAACTTTTTCAAGTAACGATCTTATACGACGCCATTGGACTTAACGAAAGCTTATCGGTGATAGGGGTCTATCCGAGCTCGCTTAGAGTGTATTTACTGAGCCGCCTAGGCGGATTTATCCCTAGCCACTTAGTAACCTTTCCAGCTTATTAGAGAAATCCGCAGTTCGTGCAGAAATGTAACTGGAACTTTTTCTGTCGTTTGTAGACAAACGCAGTGGAACCACCTTTCAAGTATTGGCTTGTGAAATTATCAAATTTTGGAACACTAAGTGTTTTCTTTGCGTGGTGTGCTCTGTTCGTTTTAATGCTGAATTTTCTTTTTGTGTGACTTAGAAGCAGCAACGTTTCTTGCAATTTGACGAGCCTTAAAAGTGCCAACGAGAATTGTTCCTTGTGATGATAGTGTGCGCCAAGTAAAAGAGAAGGTGGTCGCCTTGTGTCATTGTGTTCTCAATTTTGTGTGTGCTCATTGGTCTACTATTTTTGTACCCATAAGAGAGACTGCAAGTCAGGGAGGAACCTCCCTAACATTTCGTTCGTATAGACTAATTTCTTCATGTGTATGCTTTGCTAATTTTTGTGAGGTGTTCAACAGGTAGTGTGCCTTAATAAAGAAGTGTGGGGTGTTTGACGCCATTGTGTTTTTGTGCCCTTTGCTAAAAATGGCATTGATTTAAATATTAATGAGTGCTTCTTAATCAAAAGAGAGCTTATCAAAGTATTAGTGCTACAAGTTTTGGTTCCTCAAAAAACATTAACGTTTTGCCACAAATGTGTGACAGATGTTGCGTCTGGTTCTTATGTGAGAGGGATGTTCTACTGTAGTTTCGACGTAGCGTCAGTTTGTGTGGTGTTATTGTCCCGTCACGTCAGTGTGTTTCGATCGTGTCGTTAAAAAGGACCACACAGATCTCCTCACCCTGCTTCAGCTTTCTACATAGATAATCATCTAATATCAGAAAGGATCATAATACTGTACTTACTAACGAAGTGAGTGGTGGCTTTGCAGTATAAAAGATGGACAACAGGATTATCGACTAGTTTCGCCATTTATTCCCGGCTTTTTCAAGGATACACAACAAGAGGCTCGCAAGCGTTTATACACAGAGATTTGGGTACAAATGAACCAATGAGCATGGAGGTACAGACAACAAAGTAATCAATATGAAAATTAACCAATAGGACAAATAAACTAAGGAGAAAAGAAAAATGTGTGAGATCGCTTTGTGAGAAAAGATGTTCCACATCAAGCTCACTGCTACGATCCAGAACATTTAGTTTAACCGCATATGCATCCGAGTGCAACTGGAACCCAAGTATGCCCAAGTCATTATCCGAGTCATTGTCGACGAAGACGACATCAGATTGCAGTCTTTCAAAGAACACAAGTTCGCTACCTTGTGTAAGAAACTTGACGTCCTCGTGGCTACACCATCTCGCCCTCCTCCCGAATATAACTTTGATTTCCACCCTAATGTGGTCAATCTTACGACTATCCAGTTTTCTGACAATGAGCAAAGCCTTCTCAACACGTTATTTCTAGAAAACCCACCCGGCCAGACCTTCACACAGTCATCTCCAACACGGATGTTGCCATCTCCTTGCTACCCCGAAACGAACGCCTCCCAGCACGAGCCATCGCCGGCCACCTAATACGGAAAGCATTTAACGAATCTACAATCGCCCCAACTGACCGTGAACAAGAAGAAGACGCTGCAGCCTCCACCACCTTGAAGAAAAAGCTGTCTGAGTCAGACGCGATACTTACAAAAGCCGACAAAGGTAATGCAACTGTGATTATTTACCGATCTATGTACAACAATAAAGTCATCGACTTTATATCAGCCAATAATATTGTCACCCTCCGTTCTGATCTTACCACCAACTTCCATAAATCCATCATTTCCATTGTCAATAAGTCCCCCTGCTTCAAATACCTATGCCACCTTATCCCTCCCAGCCCCCGTGCCCCTAATCTTAATGCCCTCATCAAAATCCACAAACCTAACATGCCCATTCGTCCCGTCGTTAACTACTCTTCTGCCCCCGCACACCTAGTTGCAAAATCCCTCTCCACCTTCCTTTTTAACCTAAAAATTCTTCCTAACACGTACAACGTCCCTAACTCTCTCACTTTAAACCAATTCCTTGTCTAACATCACTACCAATGAGCTTATGACCCTTATTATTGATCTAAGGAGTTTAAATGATTAATTTAAATTTTAATGTGTTCAGTCTCCTTTTAATGGGGAAAATCGTAAAATTAATAAAAACAAATAAATAAATAATAAATAAAGTCACCAATCTTGAAAAACGATGAAGAAACTTGTGAGATGGAAGAAAACTCAAAGGATGTAGTCTATTGAAGATGTTGTTGATAGCAGAAATAAACCCAGTCTATTGAGGATGTAGATGAAGTCTTGTGAAGATTATGTTGATAGGTGAAAAACGATAATCTTGAAGGAATTGTTGGTTTTGAAATACAGATGAAATTTTGAAGAGGGTGATCTAAATATATGGGATAAAATTTATATAAAAAAACGTTTTCGAGAATATTTCTCATCATCAGTTGGATTAAACATTTTTGAATGGTGAAAACAGTTGAAATAAGAATTTAACAATTGATATAAAGGTGATGAAGCTAAGTTGGTTGTAATTGTTGGTTATGATTGTTGGCTATTGTATACTAGGGTGATTGTTGTTTAAAAGTAGTGCCCATTAAAATGAGACTGAACACATTTAAATTTAAATTATGACCCTTATGTCCCTTGACATTACTAATCTCTGCACTAATATCCCCGTGTCTGACACCCTCAAAATCCTCGAAAAACTCCTGTATCCCCCTCCAGTCTCTAAATCCGATGCTATCGATCTTTCATCCATCCTATCCATCATATCCTCATAGAACTATTCTTCTATAAGAATTCCTTTTATTCCCAGCCCTCCGGGCTAGGAATGGGCTTCCCACTTAGCAGCTTCTAGTCAGAAGTTTACTTACAACATTTAGAACTAACTTTTGTTACCCCCCTCCTTAATAATACTAGCGTCATCGCCTACTACCGGTATGTCGATGATATCCTTGTACACTATGATTCCCGCTTAACCTTCCCGCCTGCTGATATCTTTAATTCGTTCTCCCCCCCATATCCAATTCACCTTCGAAACCGAAAATAACAGATCCCTACCTAGACGTCCTTATTACTAACAATGTCTGCACCAACTGCTTAACTTTATCCATATTCTGCAAACCAACTACCTCCTCCAACCTTATCCACCACTCTTCCTCACACCCACCTATACACAAGCATGCTTCCTTACGT
This sequence comes from Rhysida immarginata, assembly GCA_023313115.1. Taxonomy (NCBI): domain Eukaryota; kingdom Metazoa; phylum Arthropoda; class Chilopoda; order Scolopendromorpha; family Scolopendridae; genus Rhysida; species Rhysida immarginata. The sequence goes on along the minus strand of JAHWFO010111699.1, from coordinate 38,204 downwards.
TTCCTTATTGACTGGGCTTTGAAGCTCCCCCTCAACCCCCTCCCCGCCCGCCTAGCTGAATTCCGCATCATCGGCTCACTTGCTCATATGAACAGATACCCACAGTCTACTGTCTCCCGTATACTCCAGCGCCGAAAACGTACCCTCCTCGGCCTCGACCCACCTAATCCCCCACCCCTTCCAAGAAATAGGTCTCCTTGTTATACTTGAGCCCCCATTTTGCCCAGCAATTTATATATCTGTCTTCCCTCGGCCTCTGAGTATCCCCACATTCCCCACCCCATTCTCTCTATCATCTGAATCCGCCCTCCGCCATTTATCACGATAAGTTTGATCAATCAGAAGTATACCGCCTAAGTTGTGCCTTCTGCGACAAATATTATATAGGCCTTTCAACCCGCAGCTTAACTAAAATTTTTAAAGAACATGTCAATTCATATAAATCAAGAAAACTGCTCACATTATGCCATCCACCTGACAAGCAGCGGACACCCTCTTAGACCACAAATCGAAGTAATGTCCGTTATGCATGTTTGCAATAAACCGTCCAAAACAGACACCCTGGAATCTATCGAGATTTACAAGGCCAAGAAGTCAAACCCCGACCAATTACTCAATTACCAGACTGAATTCGAAGTGTTCGCCATACTGAATCCTCTGTCAGACCTTTTGTAAACCTTTCTTTATATTTTACTTTTGTACTTTGCTTTATATAATTTTTATTTTCATTTTGTACTTTGCCTTACATAATTTTTTCTTTTTGTATTCTTCAGTTTTGTGTTTATACGGTCTTGTTTGTAAATCCACTTGTCATTTTGACAACCGGATACGACCTCTTTTCGGTCCGCGTTTGCGACTCCAAACATTTTTCTTTTCTCCTTACTTTATTTGTCCTATTGGTTAATTTTCATATTGGTTACTTTGTTGTCTTGCCCTGTACCTCCATGCTCATTGGTTCATTTGTACTCAAATCTCTGTATATAAAGACTTGCGAGCCTCTTGTTGAGTATCCTTGAAGAAGCCTGGAATAAACGGCGAAACTAGTCGATAATCCTGTTGTCCATCTTTTATACACCACTCACTTCGTTTATAATCATCTAAACGAAGATTTTGTTTTCCCGATCCTGGAGATTTGACTTTTATCTGTGCAGCGAGCATCGAGTTAATTAGTCTCCGTGTTCGTTGGCAGGTGGATTCTACTTCCCAATTCACAATTGGTTTTCCTTCACCGAATCCTACATCCATAAGGATTTTCGTAGAAGTGGGCGTCAAAGGAACATCGGCTGTCACCCATCAATAGTTTTACCAGAGTATGCTAAGACGCCGAGTTAACTGGCCTCAGCGCATATGCCACCTTACCATTTCAATCTACAAACTCCATTGCATTTATCGTCGCCGGTGATAATCTTTATACATGACTTTACTAGAACTTTCTTAAAATGCAATTTATGGCTATAAATCTCTTGAACTGTACGCTAAGAGTTTACTTACCTGTTATTGGCATTCCCTCACTGGATCTTTGAACCAAATCTCTCTGCAGCATCCAGTCGACGCCATAGAACTGAGTTACTTTTCATTATATAATAAAAATCTCATTTTGCTCAATTTATATAACCAAAATCTCATTATAACACCCTCAAAAATTTTCAGTGCTGAAATATGGCACGTAATATATCAAACGACTTGGAACGATGTGTCATGAATGAATATAACGTAAAATTAATGATAGTCGAAATAATTTCAAAGGTACGTGGTTTAATGGTTCAGTATGGTCCATTAAACTTCCAATGTTAACATAGGGCGGTTTAGAATTATAGTTCCGCGAATGGTTTATTTTAACCTTTTGGTACTTGGTTATGTCATTCCTTAATGCTTTATTATTATGCGAGCCTGAAAATGGTGTATCACCGAAACGTGCATCACCAATAAATTATCCGCTACGTGTAGTATCCGTAGCATATTAGACTTATCCTTTAGAAGTTTTAGTTTCGTTTTCAGTTATATCAATGCAGCGAGAATAGTTGATATAATACTGCCGAAATTAATGTATTCTATAAATTTTTAAATAAATAATTGATAAACCAACTATTGAAAGCATTACATAGCTCACTATTAATTTTGGACATTATCAATAGAGGTTGAGTCATAAATTAGTGACCGATGACCGCACAAACTTTTAAATGGGCACCAGATAGGAACCACTCATTGTTAATCTTCAATGTAGAGTCCATCATGTTCGATGGTGCTTTTCTGACAATCAGCCAGTTGGCAGATGCCTTCGCGAAACCACTCCTCCGGTTTCTAAGCGAAAACGTTACCACGGCGTCTTCAACCGCACTGATATTAGCGAAGCGCCGTCCACGCAGAAAGTGCGCCATGGACCGGAAGAAATGGTAGTTGGAAGGTGTCAGGTCGTGGCTGAAAGCAGAATGTGGCAGAACATCGATTTTTTTCCTAGAGTTGACGACAAACCTTCACCCGTTTTTGTGCTTGCGTGGGCGTCAGCTCGTGGATTACAACTCAGCAACTTCTGTTGACCTTTCCCTTTACGTGCAGATGTCGAACCACACTCGATTGTGATGTCCCTATGTCCGCCACTAGTCCAAGGTTGGTGCTGCCTGGGTTGGTTTCCACTTGTTGCCATAGGGCTGCGTGATCCACTTCTTTGGGTCTTCTGCTCCTTAGCGCATCTTCCAGGCCCATATCTCCAGATGAAAAGCGGGAGAGCCACCGTCGTGCCGGCCGTTCATTGGTCACACCCTGCCCTTCCACCCTACCTATTTCGGTGGCTGCTGTTCGCGCACTGGTCCCTTTTTCCAATAGTGACGAAGGGAGTCCGCGTGTCACCAATTTTTCTGCCATATTTTTACACGGGGTGACTCAGCTGGCACAATATCTATGGTATTCAAATTTGTACTGACGTTTCTTCCAAATCTTTTCTCTTATTAAACTGCGATACACCCTTGCGGTAAGTGGTCTTCGCCCAGAATTCGTCAACTCTAACCCCCCCCCCCCGGGGGGGGGGGGGACGTTGGTGGCGACTCAACCTCTGTAAATAAATAAAATTAATAAACAAGTTAAGGAAATCCAGATCACGCTAGGTGCCGCATAGATCGTGTCCACTGCAACCTCTGCGGTTCCTTGTGTGGCTGAATTCCCTAGCTTCTCTTAAAATGGAATCTAGCAGGAGTTTCATGACTCCCTATTATCTAAAGCACAGTCTATAGATATAAGTGGTCGTGCTCCACTGAATAATGTAGCTAAAGTTTCTATCTCCCCATAGGGGGGAACTCCATTGAAAAGTGGCGTTAAATGTATAATCGGTCCAACTGCGCCTGCGGCGCCGCCCTATCGGGAGACAGAAACTTTAATTTTATAATCAGTTTCAATAAAATTCATCTATCGTAGGCCTTAGTGGATTTAAGCGACACCTGTCGCGATCTGTTTTTCTTAGCTTCTTGAAACCTCCCTTATCATGTAGGCTATGCTTGAAACAATAGAAAATGTCAGAAGTTCGACGACTATTTATATCTATACACAAGGCCAGCTCACTCAGACAAAATGGCGGCAATAGAAGGCTGCCAGATGATATAGGTGAGATAGACTTTTTTTTAAATGCTGAGCAAACAGAATGTAAAAATTCACAATGTGATTTTTCATTCACGGTATTCTTCTCATTAAAATATTACAATAATGACTTTTAGATTTATTAAGCTAAACTGACTTTTTCAAGGATAATTATTTTTTCTTACTAGAATTTAAATAATTTGACGATTGTAATATTTTAATGTGAAGACTATTGTGAATAAAATAACATATAGTGCATATTTTACATTTTTTGGCTGAACATTAAAAATCATCCATCTCAGTTGCATCATCTGCCAGCCTTCTGTTGCCGCCATATTGTCTGAGGGAACTGGCCTTGTCTACAGGAGGCCTTGCTATAGACCGTGATATGAAGACAATGGCATGGCCAACTAGATTATAGAAGGCCTATCCATTTGATGTTTTTCCGCATCCAAAATGGAAGGCAAATAGGTTTCTTATTTTTACCACAATGGCGCTAAAACTCGTCACCATGCATGAAAATAATGCGTTCTTAATAGTCTTTAATTGATCTTTATTAACAGTCATTTTTGCATTATTAAAAAAAAATATCAAAAATTTATTCAAAATTAAATTTTGAAAATTTGATGTATGATCTTTTCAATGACATATATTAAAGAACGTCATTGGTTTTTTAATATACATCAGTGGTTTTTATATATCGCATCCACATTGTAGCCATTCAATATGCTTTTTTCTTTTTTTTTAATTATTATCCTGATGTTTGTTAACATATTATTGATCTTTCATATGATTTTAGAATAACATATGCCTTTGAAGAAATTGATATTTTATTAAAAGTTTTTGAATTTGCATTTTATGATTGATTTTATAGGAAATAAATGCTTTTCTTTCATTCAATATTTATGTTCTGCTTTTATATTAATGACCCATTTCAAATTTGATAAGAATCCGGTTTTGGAGCACTTTTTTTAAAAAGGTATAAAATGTTTTGGAATTATCTTTTTTAAATTCATTTAAATGGTGCAGGGGTATCCGTGAAATTAGGTATTAAGTTCTAGACATGATGACTGAAGGAAAGGGCAATAACAAAGAAACATTCTTCAAAATATCATTGTTTCAGTTATTTCACGCACAAAAAAAGACATGTGAAGACACGGCAACATAAATCATACAGGACTACGATGCCAATAGTGGTACTGATAGCAGTGACAGTGACTTATTAAAAACCTCAGGTATTAGCGGTATCAAATCTGATAAAAACTCGGTTAGGCTAGAATGTAATGCGAACAGTTTAGCTTCAGCAGATAGCCTGAGCTATACTAGCCACAATAAGCTAGCTCAACACGATCTAGCCCAGCTGTAGTGCGAATAGGATATAACTCGCTCATGATTGTTTAAATAATAACTCATTCAATGAAACACAGAGCAAAGGGACTATCCATTCTAAGAAAAATACGAAAAACAGGAATTCTAGGTGATATACAGGGACTTTATCTAAAATCTTCTTGACTTGCCTCATCATCGCAGAGCATCAGCAGATACTTTATACTAAAGTTTTTCTTCCCCTTGACGTATAAGCTCTTATACCCTCTTGTGCATTGTTCAAATGTTTCAAATGTTTGTATAGCGTTTTCTGTTTCAGTTGCAGAGTTTTTCCGACCAATACTCGTTCTTTCACCTTCCTTTCCAGACACATAAATTTTTGCCAGTCATCTAGACGTTAAATAGGGATCTCAAGGGAGACACGCACAACTCCTTTGCCTCATCAATAGACGCTGCCTCATTGTTGTTCTGTCACTGGATCATCATTTTATGCTCATTATCAATAATTCTTGGAAACGAACGTTCATTCATCGCATTATCAGCATCTAAGTTTCCAAAATATACACATTCCCACAAAATATAGTCAAAATGTATTTTTATGAAATGTTTGAATTTGCTGTGCTACCAAATAAGCTAGTAGATAACCCCGGAATGGCTCGGACTTCTTATGGCTTAAATTTTGACATATCTTAAAAACAAACACATGAAAACGCTTAGAATTAATACAGAGTAAAATTTAAAATGAAAATTCGAAAAAATTATTCTAAATGCTCACAATGGATGGACCTATCCACGGATGCCAATGCTTGTCTAAATAATTTCTTACTCATGTAATCTTACTTTAGATGTACGCTTGATGTTATTGCAACTCGACTCTTAAATCGGTGTCTTGAAGCAAATCTTCGCCATTCTTCACTTTGTGTAGTCTAGCAGTCGCCGATTCTTCTATTTATTTGCTTACCATTTGCTGAAACGGCACGGAGCTAAAGGAGTGCTTCCTCTGTCAACGTACAACTTTTTCTTCATAATCAGCTAATTCTCCATTATCTCTATTTGCTGATCTTTTTTATAGATTTTCAAGATATTGTTAAGTACTGAGAACTCTCTTTTCTAAAAAAAAATTCTGAATAACAGGAATTCTATGCATTGTTACAATTTGAACTTATCTATATTGCACAAACTTTGCCTTGCATTGTTGATTATGAGATATATATTATTGATCCTTTCAGACTGTTGGTGCATTGCGTGTTGACACCATTGTTGATACGTATTTTAGCACAAACATTAACTTGCATTGTTGGTCATGATATATATATATATATTGTTGGTCCGTGCAGAGTGTTTGTGAATTACGTTTTATACCATTGTTGATATGTATTGTTGCACAAACTTTGCCTTGCATTGTTGGTCATGAGATACTTCTGAAAGTCAAGTATGCAAAATTTCAAGATCGGAATAAAACTGTAAATTAGTATGAGAAACAAACACACAAACAAACAAACAAATAAAAATTCTTCTTTATATATAAAGACTAGCAGAAGTACACGGCGTTGCCTGGGATAATTACACTTGTAGGTAAAGGGAATAATCTCAAAAAATTAAATTATAATTCCCAATTGGTTAAATAATAACTCAGTCAATACAACAGAGAGCAAAGGGACTATACATTCAAAGAAAAATCCGAAAACGGAACTTTATTTAACCTCTTGTTGAATTGCTCAGATTAAATTGATATCCACTGATGAACATAACTGAATACTTTATACCCAAGTTTTTCTTTCACTGCCAGTCTAAATAATTTCTTTGTCACGTAATCTTACTCTAGATGTACACTTGCTGTTGTTGTAATTTCCACTCTTCTCTCATGTCTTGAAGCAAAACATTCATCTCTTTGTGTAGTCTAGTGGTCGCCGAATCTTCTATTATCATGCTTATCAATAGAGCACGGAGCTAAAGGACCGCTTCCTCTTTCGTCTTTCCACTCTTTCTCAATAGTCTGCTAACTCTCCATTATCTCCAATTACTGATCATTTCTAAAGATTTTCAAGAAATTGTTAAGTAGGCTACTAAGATCTCTCAATTCTAAGAAAAGCCTGAATAACAGGAATTCTATGCATTGTTACAAATTGAACCTTATCTATATTTCACAAACTTTGCCTTGCATTGTTGGTCATGAGATATATATTGTTGGTCCATGCAGAGTGTTTGTGAATTGCGTGCTCATACCATTGTTGATACCTATTGTTGCACAAACTTTGCCTTGCATTGTTGGTCATGAGATATTTCTCATTAATATGACTCGCCATGACCATAAATATCGATTTTTTATCAATAATTATTATTTTTTCGAAATCTGAAATGAACAGTGACCTTCCTCATGCTTTGAAGGTCAATTACGCAAAATTTCATCAAGATCGGAATAAAACTGTAGATTTGTATTCAATACACACAAACAAACCCACAACCCTCCTTCTTTATGTATATAGAAGACTAGCAAAGGTACCCAGCGTTGCCCGGGATAATTCCACTTGGATGTAAACAGAACAATCTCAAAAAATTAAATTAAATTTTGCAATATCTTAAAAATAAACACATGAAAATGCTTAGAATTAATACAGTAAAAATTCTCAATGAAAATTCGAAAAAAATATTTTTAAAGGCTCACAATGGCTGGACCTCTGCAATAATTTCTTACTCACGTAATCTTACCTCAGATGTATACTTAGTGTTGTTGCAATTTACACTCCTCTCTCGATGTGTTGAAGCAAAACTTGGCCATTCATCACTTTGTGCAGTCTAGCGGTCGCCGATTCTTCTATTTACTTGCTTCCCATTTGCTCAATACATCACGGAGCTAAAGGAGTGCTTCCTCTGTCGTCTTTCCACTCTTTCTCAATAGTTTGCTAACTCTTCATTATCTCCAGTTACTGATCATTTTTAAAGATTTTCAAGAAATTGTTAAGTACTAAGAACTCTCTTTTCTAAAAAAAACCTGAATAACTGGAATTTTATGCATTGTTACAAATTGAAACTTATCCATATTGCATCATCATTTTATGTTTATTGTTATAATTCTTGGAAAGGATTGCTTTATCATTGCATCATCATTTTGAGCTCATTGTTATTGGTGAATTGCGTGTTGAAACCATTGCACCATTGTTGCACAAACTTTTATTTGCATTGTTGGTCATGAGATATATATTGTTGGTCCATGCAGAGTGTTTGTGAATTGCGTATTGATACCATTGTGCAAAAACTTTGTCTTGCATTGTTGGTCATGTGATATTTCTCATTAAAACGCCCTGCCATAACAATGAATATCGATTTTTTATCAATAATTATTATTTTTTCTAAATCTGAAGTAGACAATGACCTTCCTCATGCTTTGAAGGTCATGTATGCGAAATTTTATCAAGATCGGAATAAAACTGTAGATTTGTATAAAAAACATACAAACCCACAAACATCCTTCTTTATATATATAGATAGAAGAAGAAGAAAGATTAGCAGAGGATCCGGCATTGCCCGGGATAATTATACTTGCACGTAATCAGAACAATTTCCAGAAGTTAAATTATAACTCCAAATTAGTTAAATTAGTTAAACAGCTGATAGGGAGTTCAAAGGAGACACGTGTGACTCCTTTTCCTCCTCAACAGACGCTGCCTTATTTATGGCCAGTCACTACATCGTCATTTTATGCTCATTATTAATAATTTTTGATTAAATTTTGCAATATCTTAAAAACAAAGACATGAAAACGCTTGTGTAATTATAGCGCTAGTGTCATTGTAGCGTTACCACTATAATAAGAGTAAAAAATCTTAATGAAAATTCGAAATAAATTTTCTAAAGGCTCACAATGGATGGACCTCTCCAAGGATGCCACTGCTAATCTAAATAATTTCTTACTCACGTAATCTTACCTTAGATTTTCACTTGATGTTGTTGCAATTCCAACTCTTCTCTCGATGTCTGTAGCAAAACTTTGCCATTCACCACTTCGTGTACTCGAGTGGTCGCCGATTCTTTTATTTACTTGCTTACTATTTGCTCAATACAACACACAGCTAAAGGAGTGCTTCCTCTGTCGTCTTTTCATTCTTTCCCAATAGTCTGCTAACTCTCCATTATCTCCAGTTACTGATTATTTTTAAAGATTTTAAAGAAATTGTTAAATACTGAGAACTCTCAATTCTAAGAAAAGCCTGAATAACAGGAATTCTATGCATTGTTACAAATTGAAACTTATCTATATTGCACAAATTTTGCCCTGCATTGTTCGTCATGAGATATATATTTTTCGTTCGTGCAGAGTGTTTGTGAAGTGCGTGTTGATACCATTGTTGCACAAGGTTTGCCTTGCATTTAAGGTCATGAGATATACTCTTTAATATGCCTTGCTATAACCCTGAATGTCGATTTTTTATCGAATTCTGAGGTAAACAGTGACCTTTCTCATGCTTTGAAGTTCAAGTATGCAAAATTTCATCAAGATCGAAATTAAACTGTAGATTTGTATAAAAAGCAAACTCACAAACCCACCCACAAAAATCCTTCTATATATATAGAAAGACTAGCAGAGGTACCCGGCTTTGCCCGGGTTAATTACACTTGTAGGTAAAGAGATAGACCTCATAAAATTAAATTATAACTCCCAATTGGTTAAATAATAACTCAATCAATACAACACAGAGCAAATGGACTATCCATCCTACGAAAATTACGAAAAACAGGTGATATACCGGAACATCTAAACTCTGCTCACCACTGCGGATCATCACCAGATACTTTAGACTCAAGTTTTTCTTGCCCTTGACTTAGAAGCTCTTTTACCTTCTTGCTCTATTGGAAACTGCCGTTGTTCAGATGTTTCAAAAGCCCGCATAGCCTTTTCTGTTTTAGTTGCAGAGTTTCTCTGACTAATACTCGTTCTTTCTCTTTCCTTTCCAAACACAAATTTTTAACAGTCGTCTGGACGTTTGATAGGGAGCTCAAGGGAGACATGCGTGACTCCTAAGTGTAATCAATAGACGCTGCCTTATTAATGTTCTATCACTGCATCTTCACTTTATGCTCATTATCAAAAATTCTTCGGAAACGACCGTTCAGTCAACGCATTATCAGCATTTCAGTTTCCAAAATATACACTTTCCCATAGAATATAGTCAAAATATATTTTAAGAAATGTTTGGATCTGCTGTGCTACCAAATAAGCTAGGTGATAACCACGGCGTGGCTCGGATTTTTTTTTGTTGGAATAAATTTTGAAATATCTTAAAAATAAACACATGAAAACGCTTAGAATTAATACAGTAAAAATTCTTAATAAAAATTTGAAAAAAGTTTTTTCTTACTCACGTAATCTTACTTTAGATGTACACTTGATGTTCTTGCAATTCCCTTTCTTATCTCGATGACTTGAATCAAAACTTGTCCATTCATCTCTTTTTGTAGTCTAGCGATCGCTGATTCTTCTATTGATCTGCCTACCATTTGCTCAATACAACACAGAGCTAAAGGAGTGCTTCCTCTGTCATCTTTGCACTCTTTCTCAATAATCTGCTTACTTTCCATTATCTCCAGTTTTTAATCATTTTTAAAGATTTTCAAAAAATTGTTAGTACTAAAAACTCTATTTTCTAGGAAAAGCCTGAAAAACAGGAATTCTATGCATTGTTACAAATTTTGCCTTTCATTGTTGGTTAGGTTAGATGATCTCTGCCTAGTGTTAGTGCATTGAGTGTTAACACCATTGTTGATATTGATTTTGGCATAAACTTTTCCTTTGCATTGTTGGTCGGGAGATATATATTGTTGGTCTGTGCAGAATGTTTGTGAATTGCGTGTTGATAACATTGTTGATACCTATTGTTGCACAAACTTTGCCTTGCATTGTTGTTCATGAGATAGTTCTTATTAATATGCCCTGCCATGACCTTGAATATCGATTTCTTATCGATAACACTGGCAACAAAATTTTAAACGTTTCCTGCTTCCGAGATAAAAATAGTCATTTCTTAATGAATGCAATGTGCTGAATACGAATATAACTAAGAAAAGGCTGAATTGGCTACGGTTTCTTAGTAATGTGTACGAATTTTTTAGAAAAATGTATATATGTAAATATTATAATACATGTTAAGAATACCTTAGTCATCTTGGACTTTCGGTTTTTCTTTAGCTTCTCGTTTGTAAACATCATGGGAAGCATGTCTCATGATTTTATAGCTCCATAAAAACGCCCTCTGTAATTTTGGATTCAACTGAGTCGGTTCGACATGTGGCATGTCTGAGTCGAGGGAATTTTTCATGTATCAGCTTGAATTGACCTTTATCCCCTGTATTAAGATTGGTTGCTACTAAACGTCACTGATTTTTTTACAAAATGCAAATGGCGGACACTGGACGTGTTAACAGCATTTGTTGACTGTATCTTAAGTGAAAGTTTTAATTGTTGTTGTTCAAAATTTTTATTGCTATGGTTAAATATTGTTATCTTCCCAATTGTCAGAGTGAGGAGAAAGAAATAAACATCATTAGAAAATAATTTTATAGGTAATTTGGAAATGACTCTGAAATTAAAATTATGAAAGGTTATCAGTAAACATTTAAATCATTATATTTTGCAAATTTCAGGTTAATAATGTATGTTAAATTAATAAAGATAATAATAAAAATCTTTAAAGCAGTAAAAACCTATGAAAAATGTAAAAAAAGTGAATTTTACTCAAATCACAAATGCTTACAACACGACCTAGGGACGCCATTTTTTATATAGTCACATGGGTAGTCAAGGCTACGAATGCTAAGCATGTGTGTGAGAACGAAAGTTTATGATAAAGGTCAATTACCATGAATTTTACCAAATTTTTTACTAGATCGAGGTTGATGTGTAAAGGAGGAATGATGATTTTGTGTAGTTCTGCCAGTGGTGGGGGTTGTACATTCATTTCTCCAGGCTTAAAAGATGCTCCTATACAAATAACAATATGTCAATATCTTTGCAACCAGAGCCAATCTACTTTTTTCAATGTGTTATTCGTGTTCAGCACGTTAAATCCATTCAAGTTTGGGTACTTTCAACTAAGAAGCAATTTCATTGTTGCCCAGTGTAATTATTGTTTTTCCGAAGTCTGAGGTAGATAGTGACCTTCCTCATGCTCTGAAGTTCAAGAATGCAAAATTTCATCAAATTCGGAATAAAACTGTAGATTTGGATAAAAAACAAACCCAAAACAAACCCACAAACAAACATCCTTCTTTATATATATAGATTACTAGCACAGGATCCGGCGTTGCCTGGGATAATTACGCTTCTAGGTAAACAGAACAACCTCAAAAAGCTAAATTAAACCTCCTAATTGGTTAAATAATAAGTCAATCACTACAGTATAGAGCGAAGGAACATCCATACTAAGAAAAATCCGAAAGACAGGAATTTACCTCTTCACTGAAAAAATCCATTCTAGGTGATATACCGGGACTTGATTTATCAAAAAAAAAATTTTTAAAGGCTCACAATGGATGAACTTCTCCAAGTATGCCTTCTAGGCTAAACATTTTTTTACTCACTTAATCTTACTTTAGATGTGTGTCAGTGCGTTGCATGTTGGTGCATTGCGTGTGGACACCATTGTTGATACAAACTTTTATTTCCATTGTTGATCATGAGATATTTCTTAGTAATATGCCCTGCCATAACCATGAATATCGATTTTTTATAAATAATTATTATTTTTTCGAAATCTGAGGTAGACATTGACCTTCCTCATGCTTTGAAGGTCATGTATGCGAAATTTTATCAAGATCGGCATAATACTGTAGATTTATATAAAAAACAAACAAATCCTAAACAAACAGACCCACAAACATCCTTTTTTAATACAGTAAAACCTCGTTACAACGTACTTCAAGGGACCTGGAAATTTGTACGTTATTCTGAGGTGTACGTTATACTGAAACTGGGGGGGGGGGGTTGTGAAAAGATGCATATATTCATAGAAAAACATAAGAATACATGAATGAATTTTATTTTACTCAATACAAATACACTATAGGATATACAATATGTAGTGAAATGTTGGAATGAAAAATTCCCTGACTTTTCCCGGTTACATTCCCGTACCTATCCCGATCGCTAGTCACCCTGTTACATGCACATAGATTAAACATAATTAACATAAACAAACACATAATCTTACCGTATTGAAGATGGACAATCGTCCGTGAAGTGAAGGTCTCTAATCTATTTGCAGCACAAACTGGATCCCGACTGAGTAGCATGCGACAATCGACAATCGAACATGCTAGATTTAATAGCATGCAGAGATTTCCGGGTTACTGACCAACCAAGAAATGTGAACTCGGCTTAATTAGCCCATTGGCCCAGTTGCAACTTTCGCATGGGCTGCATTGACCAATCAGTGCAAGACATGTGAACGATGTACGTTGTACTGAAGGGATAATTTAACCAAGGGGATGTAAAATTAGTACGTTATTCTGAAATGTACGTTAAAGGGAGGTACGTTAATCTGAAACTTTTTAGCATTAAAATACCTACGTTTGGGACGGGGATTTGAAATTTGTACGTTATTCTGAAATGTACGTTAAAGTGAGGTACGTTGTAACAGGGTTTTACTGTATATATATATAGACAGATTTAAATTCATTCCTTCAAAAAGAAAATAAATTCCATGCATACCCATTTCCACACACACATACAAACACGCAATTTGTAAATTTTCTAATTTTTTAATCCAGAGAAAAGTTTAGATTTTTTAATTTGCAAAAGAATAAAATGGTGTGCATATTTGATTCCATTTACAAGAGCAAACATTACTAAATTTACTCTTCATTTTGCCAACAAATTATTTTATCTCAGTACGAATGCATGTTTATCTGTGGATAGAAAAAAGGCTACCCAGTGAGCCCCTGGTGTGCTTGGATCGTTGGTGTTTATAACGAATAAAGAGGGATGAAGGGATCTTTAGTGGCAGGATCACGTTAGCTGGAAAGACATGTCTTGTCAAAAGAGATGTGTAAGCGTTGATTTCTAGGGCATTCCACAAGTGTACCGTGTTCATCGAATTTTGGTATGAATTCGTAAAATCACAACTAACGCCATGGTTGTTATTGATTTCCAAGAGAATTTGAATATGACCATATGCAATCAGTTTAACTGATGTCGTCAGTGGTTGAGCAAATTGAACCTAAATGCTCAACGCGTTCCATTTTTAATTAAGTTGTTGTGTACTGTAAAAATGTTTTTCTCTGCTGTTAGGTCATAAGCAAATATTATATACCCAGATGCATGGTCTTGCTGTGAAATTCCTTGATCATAGTCTTGCTGCCACAAACGTAGACCTTTTAATGCATGCATGATTTCTCAGAGGTAAGAATCATGCATTAAGTCTGGGGTAAAAGGGTGCTGAGGAAGTGTTGGTGTATCAACTGTCAAAGAGAAATATGTTAGTTTAAAGTGTTGAAAATGGAATGGGTTTGGGTCAACAAAGATGAAAATCAACTTGGCAGGTGTCTGCCCTGTGGCACACTTCTGTAGTGTGATTTTTTCCACCTACTGGGATCTTCACATTTCTCATTTCCACATGATTGAGCAGGTAAAATGTGTTAATACTCAGAAGACTTTTTGTACGTTCAGTCAAAGTCTTAGCATTCAATTTAACCCATTCAACATTCAAACTATCACCACTCGATAGTTTTGATTTTTGATGGCTGACATGAGTGTGAAAGGTGTTTTACTGTCATACATTATTAAATAAAGATCCTCTGAATTCACGAATACACTGTTTTGACAAATAATGTTTGAATAAGTTTTTCCTACGGCCAATTTTTTTTTTATTTAAAATCATCATTCTCATCACTTATGCTCTCAAATTCCCCAACGTGTTTTAGCATACACTGCAGCTGTAAACTGCATTGCCTTGGCCTCTTACCATATTTCAAAGAGTTTCCAGACAAGCTTTGTAAAGGTATAAGTTGTTGCTATGGTTAATTAACGTGTCACCCAGGTAGCAATCGATTTGCAAGAAAAGAGAGTGTAAGAAGAGATTTACCGGTCCAATTCCGTCAGCATCTTGTGTGAAGTTCTGACCCTCTTTAGCAATTTTCACAGTCAAACTGAGGGTCGTTTGAATTAAATCCACATAATAGTCTGGTAGCCCTGGGATATTGAATTCGAGACTACCTAAGTCTATAATAACGTTTTCATTTGATAACAATTTATGTGCCTATGCTTCTGTTGGCCACATGTAGGAGGTATGGTAAAGATATCCAACTCGCAGTCTACACATTCGGTGCTGTCTTTATGATTAATGCAGGTAATTTTTTTAATCTTTAGATGAAAACAGAGTCCAGATGAGCGAGTTACATTGTTATTTGGTGGCTCAGCCACTGGTCTTTATTAGATTCATGTTATAGCTCTCCATTATGTTTAAAGTATTCCGACCCTATGTTTTATATTGGGTGTTGCATTATGCACCTGAAGATCTTTATAGATCATGCTACATCTGCTGAGGCAACACCATCTGACATAGCTTCAACTCCGAAACAGTTTGAAAAATGTGCCTCCTGATTAGGAGAAACGAAAATTTTCGAGACCTTGCTTTATTCATCGTACTAATCAGAAATTAGACAGGATAAAATGTACTTTTTACCATTACACACTGCTAGAGGGTACCTGAACAAGTTGCAGCACCACATGGTGACAAAAGGAATGCCAAAAGATGAAATGGCAGCAAAAATTAATACTGATAATCTAATATGCGAAAATTAATTTTAGTATATTCATATCGACCTTGACGACATGGAAAAACCGGTCATGTGGTCATGCAACTGCCCCTGTGATGATATTTTGATGTCCGTGGGGTTGAGGCCACATGACTGGAAAGCTGTACTCTAATTGGCAGATTTCAAGGTCATTTGAAATCCAACTTGTTTTTTCACTACTTTTAGTAGATGATAAATAACATGTCCACTTCTTCACTGTTGAATAATGTAGTATATTATAATTCCCATTCATAAACATGAATCAAACTCTGTACATCGCAAAAATCTGTGTCACTACATTGCTTTTGGTTATTATTATAAAGAAAGCACTTTATAAAAAGTTATTTTACTCTGTTATTTATCTATCTTATGCTGTGCCCTTTTACTAGAGGAAAAAGTGGTTGTTTTCTGTAATAACTCTGGAAACTATTTTTGTAAGTTAATAAATGATCCTTTTGGACCAAAAGTTTTTGTAATAAATTGGAGATGTTTGCTGGTTTATAGCATTTATTTCATTTTCAATATTTTTTGAAAAATTGATTGACATTGTTAAATAATGTCACAGAAATGAAATATGCAGTTTCAAAATTTTTTCAGAAGTTATACATGAAGGTTCACGAACAATGAAAACAGACATATTTTAGTTAGTTTTATTCATGATAGAAAGGTGAATAAATTATTAAAATAAGTTTGTAAGTTATTTTTCTATGAATCTTCATTTGAATTTATTCAAATTGTAATTTGAAACCTTTAAATTAGACACATCATTTGCTGCTATCACGTGCATAATCCACGTGACTAACTTCCCCTATCACGGGCAATGGTGCAAAGTTCAATTTTCCTTTGCTCTCTCTAATGAGGGTGATGATGTAATGCAATGGCGCAGCCAAAAGTGACATAGTGACACAATGGGGGACAATTTCAAGGGCTCTGTTTTTTATTGAAGTACTAATATTTTCTAATTGCCTTTAAATATAATTAAGACATCAAAAGCAAGAGTACCTTCTGCTTTGGTTTGAATTGGTTTTTCCCATTCTGGTCTGAGGTATTGTGTAATGGAGGTGTCAGTGCACTTGAAATATGAAAATTTTCTTCTTTTATGCTCCAGTGCTCTGAGTAAGTATAAATTTCATTTTTTATTACACTTTGATAAATATTTCTGTCTATTGCTAGAAAATAAATGTAGGTGTTGAAATATACTTGCAGTTTGAGATAAGTAGCTGCATAAGATAATTATTTATCAGATCAGATATACATCGCTATTTTGTCGAGTTGCAATGCTCTTCATTATGAGAGCAGCATATTATAAACATTATTTTATGAAACTTCTGTTTACATGTGCCTAATATAAAGAGATAATTTAAAGGAGCGTTTCTATATTATATAAAAAATTGGCAATAAAGTGTCAAATATTTTAAATTTATTGAGTTTTAAATTTTGAGCTGTGTGCCCTCAATGCTAATTCTCATGCTAAGGCCAATAATGGGTTGTGGTGGTTTAAGAACTTTAAACTATGTAGTGGGCATGACATTTTGAGAATTTATATTCCCATTAGCTTATATTTGCAGAAAAAATAATACATTCAATCTTATTTAAAAAATTAATTCATTTTTAATTGGTTTTTTATTTAAAATAAGTAAATTTTTTAATTAATAACTGCACATCAATTTTTTATTTTACTTAAATTTATTTAATTATATGTATATAGGAAAAGGAAATGAAACAATTCCAAAACGAAAGCAATCGGATTTGCATGACATCACTTATAAAGGTAAGCTCAATGTCATTTTAAATGCTTAACCTCCAAAAAATTTGTTGTGATCATATATTATTAAGATTCCTAAGCCTCCACGTGGATGATATCTTTACTATCTTTGACACCAATAAATGCAGTGTTGAAGACTCCGTCCAACACATCAATAAGTTTTTTCCAACAGTACAATTTATGTACGAATTAGAAAATAATTTGAAGCTTCCCTTTTTAGATATTTTGATTTGTAGAGATCAGAACTCATTTACAGAAAACCGACCAATAAGTTAAATTATATTACTAACGATTCTATTCACCCATGGAATCAAAAGGTATCAACTTTTGTTTCCATGATTGATAGAGCGTTAAATTTACCTTTAAGCAATTTGATTTTCGAAAAAGAGATCACACTAATTAAAAACATAGCAGAGTTGAACGGCTATAGCAAAAGCACCATCGAAAATTTACTCAGAAAGTGAAGAATCAAGAAGTTTATAGAAGAAACTACTACCTTCAGCAGAAACAAAAAATTGGAAAAACGATCTCGTTACCATACAATAAGTTTTACATTAAAGGTTTAAATTCAGTCCCTAAAGCTTTTAATTTATCGCTGTCTTTTAGCAATCCAAATCAGATCAAGAATTTTCTACAAAACCCTAAGGACGGAATCCCACCACTAGAGAAGTCAGGAATTTACAAAGCAACCTGTTCAAATTGTCCGATGTTTTATTTGGGGCAAACCTCGGAATATAGAGACTCGATTTAAAGAACATCTTAGACACAGAAAATACGGAAGAACGGGTCAATCGTCAATAGCAAAACATTCAATAGAAACCGGCCATGATTTTTCTTTACAAAATGTTAAATTGATAAAATCGTTAAATAAAAAATACCTGTTGGACGCTTTCGAATGCTTAGCCATTCACAGTGCAGATAAAGAATGGCTACTAAACGCGGACATGGGGCCAATAGAGGAATCTCTAATCAAATGGGTTTCCAAACTACCCAATCGTTAACTTTGATTTGGTTGACCAATTTTTTGATTGGTTTTTCGTTCATTATATATACCCAGCGTTTTTCATTCTAAAGTCGATTGATAAGTTCATTGATTAGGATATCGATATATCAGGACGGAACCTAGGCTGAGGAGGACGGAACCTAGGCTGAGGACGATCAAAACGGACTGGCTCTTCAAGGTATCACTCTACTCTCTTTTCAGGTATCATTTCATTATTCTCATTTCACGGTGCGCCCTTTTCAGAGCGATATTCACCTTCTGTTACGTCTTAGTGCTGGTTCCTGGCGTTGGAATTAATATTCCCGTAAACCAGTACATCAAGACGCTCATTATCCTTCTGGGTCCCTGGCGTTGGGATTAATTTCCTCGCAAACCTAACTAAGGACATTTTCTCATATCATCTATTATTATTCTAATCATTCACGAGCGGGTCCCTGGCGTAGAATTAATTTTCTCGCAAACCTGACTTGTTCCTTTTTCTTAGAGCTAGGTGCGTCCTTCTTAGGACAGCTTCTTTAGCACACACCTAGCTGCGAGGTTACTCCCCACCCCCCCTGGTTCTATACATTTATATATGATGGCTTCGTCCAAATTAACCAATTTGAAGTCGGCTAAAGAGCATTTGCTAGTGGCGGATGGTAAATCTGTGTCCTGCGAAACGGTCTACCGGGATGCCTGCTTGGATGCTAGGTTTGTTGCATTTGACCTAGTGTTCAACGAAATGTTAGAAGCCCTCCGGGATGAAATAAACGCTAAGTATAGTGCACTGGAGGAAAAAGTCGAATCCCTACACAAAAGTTTTGAGGAGAAGTTCGAAGGTATCAATAAGGAAATTAAGGACTCTCGTAGAGATGTTATTGACAAGATAAGCGAACTTAAGGAAGCCTTTAGGAAATGCTCCGGGACTCCAAAGGCAAGAAACTCCACGGAAGATAATCCAGTTGATAACAGCAAGGTAAGTGATGTCTTAAAAACTATTTCCTCTTCTTATAGTATGGAGTCTATGGATATAATAGAAAATAGTGACTGTTCGACAAACAGTGGCTGTAAGAGAAGTCACTCTGACGGAACTGATGAAGAAGTGGATGACAGTCCCTGGATTGGTGTCACTAATAAAAAATTCAGAAAAGGCACGAGGATCGATAACCTAAAGACCGTCTCCAGAGTAAACGAAGAAGTCGTCAGCGCGTCTAGAATGAGGAATCTGAAGAATGGACAAGGTCGCTCGGCTAAGGAAGACCATAGAATCACGAAGAGGTATGTACCGCCGATTATCGTGCGGAATCATGGCGTCCCGTTTAAGACGATTTTAACTGAACTCGAGAAGCATGTTCCAGTGGAAAAGATCACCGTTCATACGGGCAGAGCTGTAACCGTCAAAGTTAAATGTGAAGACGAAGAAACGTACAACAGGTTAGTGTCTGGACTTAAGTCTGATAATATCTTAAAAATTCAGCATCATCAACTGAAGTCGGAGAAGGTCTTGAAATACGTGATACGTAATGTGGATATTACGTATGACCTCGATGACTTCCAAGAAGACCTAAAAAGAGCCAACTACTTCCCAGAAAAATTAATTCGCTTGACGAAAGCCAAAGGATCCATTGATATGCCGATGGTTTTGGTTCTGCTCCCGAACTCCGAACACAACCAGTCATTGAAAAACATAACACGTATTGGGCCGCTTGCAGTAACAGTGGAGGCCTTTCGAGGGAACAAGAAGCCACTACAGTGCTACAACTGCCTGCGCTTCGGACACGTATCCATGGGCTGCATGGAGAATCCTCGTTGTAATAAATGTGCTGAGGGGCACCAGTCAAGAGATTGCCCCAGGATCAAAGGACAAGACCCCCCAAAGTGCATCAGATGTGGTGGACAGCACACTTCAAGTTACACGAAATGTCCAAAATATCCCCAGGCCCAAAGGATGCCTAGTTCTAAAGTGACAGTAGGCAAATCCTATGCTGCTGCTGTGTTTACGCCGGAAGTTAAAGGCCTCATCATCAACGACCTACCAGGTATGTATAATCAATTAGGACGTATCTTTCATCTGTTTTCTAATCTAGGCAAAAGTTACCCACAGTTGAGTGGGCTCCTTAAGACCAACTAATTTTAGTATGGCTGCACAACGTTATACTGTAATCAACAAAGGTGAACTTCGGTGCTTGATATGGAACGCTAGGGGCATTCCCCGAAAGCGTATCGAGTATCACAATTTTCTGTTAAAGCAATACATCGACGTTGCTTTCCTTTGTGAAACTCATCTCAAACCAAGCCAAGACTTCAAGCTACCTGGCTATTGTGTGTACCGTAAGGATCGAATGGCTTCAAATGCTGTAAGTTGTGCTTCTAGGGGCGCTGCGATCATCATTAAGAAAGGAATTCAACACCAAGAATTAGTCTCCAAGTCTTATGCAGGTATGGAATCAGCCTCCATCATTATCAATGAGTCTCCTGTGGTGAAGTGAAGTTCGTGGTGCTCTACAATTCACCTAAACATCATCTTGACATTAGTGAGCTAGATGAACTCTTCAGTGGTGACACTCCAGTCGTCCTAGCTGGTGACCTAAATGCCAAGCACCCAAGCTGGAACTCCAGAACGCAGAATTACAACGGCATGATTCTCTATAGGTACATACAAGGTAGAGATGATATCATCGCTGCTGGACCTGTGGAGGACACCCACTACTGCGACCACTCCCCTAGTAGTGACGTTTTGGACATCTCGCTCTTGAAGGGTTTCTTCAAACCGTACAATATCTTCACGATTGAAGACCTTTCTTCTGACCACAAGCCTGTGGCGTTGAACTTTGACAATGTCGACATAAATTTCCGAGAGGAACTGATACATCATCAAGACTGGAAGCTCTACAAAGATATTCTTAAGAAATATGGCTGCCATCCCGACGTTGCTTACTGTACAGAGGACATCAATCAACGTGTTGAAGACATCACCAGATGTATTAACAGTGCCATAGAAGCTAGTAAGTATCCATCAGAGAATAAATCTCCTCATCGAATCCAACTCACTCCTGGAATCCAACAGGACTCGTAGACTATGGCAACGCTATCGTGAACCTTTGCTCAAAACCAAGTATAACAGGCTAGTGCGAAGAGTCCAAGAGGAGATAAAAGAGCTTCGCGACGCTAGATGGAATGAAAAACTCAAAAGCTTGTCGTCTCGCGACAATTCCATTTGGAGTATGGTCAGAGCTTTACAGAAGAGGAAGAATGATACGCTTCCTCCACTACGTACTCCACAAGGTGACTATGTCCAAACTGATCAGGACAAGGCCAAATCATTGCAGATTCACTGGAAATGCAGTTTGTTACTCCTACCAACGATAAGCCTGAGAGCCAAATCATGTCTCAGCGTGTGGAAGAAGGTATTGTCAACTTTGATGAAGTCCCGCAGCATTTAACGAAGTACAACATCGAGGCTGGAGAGATCGACAACATCATAAGTAAACTGAAAAAGAAGAAGGCTCCAGGAAAAGACAAGATGAGTAATAACGCCTTTATGAATCTCCCAAAGAACTTTATTGACTTTCTCACCAATATCATTAGCGACTGCTGGAAATTTTCTTATTTCCCTGTGGCTTGGAAGAAATCTATTGTGTTGAGTATCCCCAAGCAGGGGCAAAATCCTGCAATTCCGGCGAGTTACCGACCTATTAGCCTGCTACCCACGATGTTCAAGGTGTTGGAGAGAACGATACTCGTCAGATTCCAAGATCACTGTCTAGCAAATGACCTTTTTCGGGAAGAGCAGTTTGGCTTTCGTGCTGCCCACTCTTGTCCGATGCAGATATGGAGGCTCGTTGAAGACCTGAGCACCCCCCTAAACCTATCCAGGTATTTCTCGATGTCAGTAAAGCTTTTGACCAAGTGTGGCATGAGGGCCTTGTCTACAAAATGATCAAAGTCTGGCTCCCTGCCGATTTTATTTTGATGGTGAAGTCCTTTCTTGACGGCAGATCCTATCAAGCCAAAATTGGAGAAGATCTTTCCACACCCCGTGTTGTAAAGGCCGGTGTCCCTCAGGGTTCTGTCCTCGGGCCTGTGCTATTTAATTACTTTGTACATGATTTCCCGAAACCCGACAATTGTAATCTGTATTTTTATGCGGATGACACTGCCATTATGACATGGGCACACCAGCCGGCTCACGTTATCACTCGGCTGCAGTGCGCCTTGAAGCATTTCGAAGACTGGTTTAACTGCTGGAAGTTGAACCTTAACGTCGGAAAGTGCAAGGCTTTGTACCTCAATAGGAAGCTCAACCATCCCCCAGATTCTCTTGTTCTGTTCAGTAAGAAACTGGACTGGGTGGACAATTACAAGTATCTGGGAGTTATCATTGACTCAAGACTCTCATGGAACCAGCATATGTCCTATGCTCTGAATAAAGCGAAGAGGGCTAAGTACAGTATCATAGTTCTTATGGGTCGCAACAGCGCCCTCAGCATTGACAACAAGCTACTTCTGTACAAATCGATTATCCGGACCATACTCCTCTATGGCATGCCTGCGTGGGCGACTGTCTGTAAAACCAGATGGAGTGAACTACAGTCATTCCAGAATGTTACCCTGAGGACCATTGCCCAGCTGGACAGAAGGACGGTGAAAAACCAATCCATCCACTTGGATTTAAACATGGCCCATATCGGAAAGTTTATACAGGATCTCCTTTTGATTATGATACAGAAGATGAAGACTCACGACAATCAGCTTGTGAAAGGGATACTGAAGAACTCAATGAATATGAACTGGCATACGAAGTATCGTAAACCGAGGCACGTTCTTGACATCAATTTTGAAGATATTAGCAACGTCTCTTTCCCTGACTACTGGAAGATGTGATAATCTTATTTCTCCTTGTATTTTTTTTATTTCGTTTGTTTTTTGTTTCTGACAATCGTCAATCTTATTTTCTTTTTTGTATAATATGGAAGACCGCTTGGGTTGGTTAGGCTTCTTGACTACCTCAGTGTATTTCATTTGGAATTTATTCTGGTTGGATGAGCTTTGTGAAAGCGCTGCTTTCGTCCCATCCTAACAAATGTACTGTTCGATTGTCGATTGTCGATTCTAAAGTCAGATCTTCCAGACCTCCTCGAGTTCACTGTAGGCTTCCTCGAGTATCGACTTCAGACTGCTGAATGATGAATGCAGGGCATTCGAAAAGCGCTTCCAGATTTACCAGGTTGTATTATTTCAACTTAATGTTTGTTGTGGTTAAAGAGTATTTATTTATCATTAAGTTTAATATATCTACTATCCACATATTCTTCACTATTTCTTTAATTAAAATGCTCTTAGAATTATATTCTCAGTAGCTCCTGGTGGATAGAGGCAGGGCTGGATTTTGATTGGTTGTAGGTAGACCTATGCGATTACATCAACTAGCATTAAATCACGTCATCGCACCAAATTCAAATCAAAAACATCTCTATATAATGATGAAAAAAAAAATCATAATATTTATATTAAGTAAAATTTCTTAATTTTTTTTAATTCGCGAACAGTCAATGAAATTCTTCACTTCTTCAGTCTGTCTTGCTAATATAAAATATTTTTCATTTTTTCTAAAAATATCATTAATACAAGATTAATTTTTTACTAATATTTTATTTTTCAGATTTATTTTTAAAAAATTTTATGCACATAATATAATATAAATTATTTCATGTAGTGGCCTGAACATCTATAAACACAATGCGAAATTAATTTTGTCATAAATAGATATGCAGGGTGTTTCTAAATTACTTCCCGTATTATACAAGTTTATTACTCAAAAACTATCAAAGATTTTAAAGTGATTTTTTTTATTCACAAAGAAAAACTCAAAAAAATTTTAGCATGCCTTAATAAATTTCAATGTGCCCCCCATTTATGGCGTGAAGGACGTCAAAGCAAAACTCGATTTCCTGCCATGTTCGCACCAGCATTTGGTGCGGTTTAATGCATGATCCATAACCGGAACTTTCTATTTCGCTGAAGACACTATTGCCACTGCAACCTACCTATATATGCTGGAGAAGTATCTGATTCCACAGGTGCAACAGCTGCAGCCCAACAAAGTCTACCAACAAGATGGAGCATCTCCTCACTGGGTCCTGCAAGTTAGGCATTGCTTTGATACGAACTTTACAGGATGATGGATTGGAAGGGTTTGGCCAATTCTTTGGCCTCCTCACTCACCTAATGCAGACCCTCTGAATTTTTTATTCAGGAGATATGTGAAAGACAGAGTTTACAGGACCAAAATTGATGACATTGAAACTCTCAAGAAGAGAATAATTGAAACAATTGTTGAAATCACCCCAAAGATGTTAAGATATCGAGTTTCGCTTTGACGTCCTTTACGCCGTAAATGGGGGGGCACATTGAAATTTATTAAGACATGCAAAGAAACTTTTTGAGTTTTTCTTTGTGAGTAAAAAAATCACATTGAAATTTATAATAGTTTTTGAGTAATAAACATGTATAATTCGGGAGATAATTTAGAAACACTCTATATTTTGGCTAGGAAAAATCTTTGAATAAATTAGTACAATTTCCCGTTTATGATCAAAATTTTCCCGCCTAAAAAGTGTGCCTTTCCAACGGTGTGCTTCACTGCAATTCAAATGTGTTAGAAACCTTAGCCAACCTGGCCAGCCCAACCTAACCTTGAGTGGTTCTTTCTCGCCATTTTCTCAAAATCTTTCAAGGGGAAAGGTGTGATTAAAAATCTTTTTTAGGCTAATGTGGTTTTGCTCTAAAGGGTAGCAATCGGAAATTTTTCTCTATCTGTAATAATTTTTGAGTTAGGAAATGGATGACTTTAAATTCGGGGGTCAAAGTGAAATTTGAGTGCGGTAATGAATTTCCCATCCCCCCTATTATCTATAAACCACACTCATCAGATCTCACCTAACTAGCAGCTATCAGATATCTGCCCTGTTACCAGACTTTTTGAACACCTTATGTAATGTAACTTGCTTGGCTTTGAATGTAACGGGAGAATATTGTCCTTTAATAAAGGTGGCTTTTTCTTTGTCTAAATTCACTTAATATAAGTTTTATCTCATGCGCTAATTCTCTATCCATAAAATTATTTTTAGTCCTTATGTCAAGTAAAACAATAACTTTTTTATGAAATATTGTATTAGACATAAATCATCCTGCCCTGGATCATCCACAAATTTTACCTCACTGACTTTGCTTTTACAAAAAATGTGCAATATGGCAATTCTTTTAGCAGGAAAATCATTTAATCTGTTTTTTCGTAACTTTTCTTCTGCCTCTCTTTATCTCCATGGTATTGATTTTCATAGATTTGTCATGGGTCATTTGAGAGGCATTTAGATTTACATCTTCTGCTTGATGCCATTTTTCTAGAAATTTCATGGCTTTTTCTAATAAAATAAGTTGCTTTAATTGCATTGGGATTTTAAGAGATTGCAGTAGAAGTTCTGTTAACCGAAGAATCTTATAAACTTTAGAGGAATGTTCTATAAGCCTCGAGATTGTAGATTGTAATGACCTCTAGTGGCGTGTTCGTAAAAAATGATAATGATAAACATATACAGGTATTCATGTAGTGGTCTCCCATAGGAAGATACATAGCGGAAAATGAGTCTTCCCATGATCTCTTTCTTGTTTTATAAAAATAAACTACTGCTACAAGTTTACATTTTAGTGATGCCCCTGCTTTACTCTCACATATACACTGTCATATCAATGAATTATGACCAGCACTCCTTCAAGACACATGCAAAATTCGCCCCAACAACGATTATACATTGCAAAATTTGCATAACAGGCTG
This sequence comes from Rhysida immarginata, assembly GCA_023313115.1. Taxonomy (NCBI): domain Eukaryota; kingdom Metazoa; phylum Arthropoda; class Chilopoda; order Scolopendromorpha; family Scolopendridae; genus Rhysida; species Rhysida immarginata. Next base: position 11,941 of record JAHWFO010111699.1, on the reverse strand, counting down.
AGAAAGAAAGCTTTAAGGCTGGTGCATCAAACGGCAGGTGCACGAACCTCAAGATGGGTAAACGTCCGAATTTAAAAGACATCCAAAAAGGGATGATAATAGGCTATCGCAGCGAGGGTGGCACCATCTCCGAAACGGCGCGATTTTTGAACTGTTCACGGTCCGCTGCATTGAAGATGTACAAAGAGTGGACAGCAGGGACAGAAATCGCGTCCCAACGCCATCACTGTAAAGGATCACAAGCCATCGACCAACGGGGTGAGCGGCGCCTACTACGACTCGTAAAAGGTGACAGGAGAACCACAGTCCCTCAACTGACCACCAGATTCAACAGTGGTGCCAACAGACGTGTATCCGCACCCTGCTACGGATGGCCCTGAACAGTCGACGCATGGTTGCTGCACCCATGTAGACCAGGGGTCATCGTCAACGACGTCTAAACTTTGCACGTGAGCACCGCCATGGAGCACAGACGAGTGGGCTAAGGTCGCCTTCTCCGACGAGTCAAAGTTTTTCCTCCATAAGATTGATGGGCGATGGCGAGTGCGTCGTAAACGCCATGAAAAGAGACTGTAGGAGGCTATTGTGGGCCGGAAACAGGCTGGTGGGGGCAGTGTGCATGTGTGGTGGATCTTCTGTTGGGAGCAGTTAGGTCAATTGATTCGTCTAGAGGGCAATTTGAATGCCTGTGGCTATCTGTCAATCGTAGCAGACTAGGTGCACCCGTACATGCTCACGATGTTTCCCCTATGTGATGGTGTGTTCCATCAGGACAATGCACCTTGCCTCAAAGCACGTCTCCTTCTGGATTGGTTCAAGGAACACTACTGACTTTCGAGTGCTCTCTTGGCCCGCTAATTTGCCAGACATCAATCCAATCGAACATCTTTGTAAACACCTTAATCACCAGGTACGGCAACTGGACCCTCCACCTATGACTCTCGAAGCTCTGTGGACAGCGCTTCAAGCAGATTGGACTGCCATACCATCGGACACATACCGCGCACTTCTTACGTCCTGGCAGCAGTTATAGCGTCGAAGTGTGGCTACTCCCATTACTAAGCGGGTGGGCATAATTTAGTGATATGATAGTGTGTAACCTATTATGGTTCTTGCTTCTGTAGGCAGAATAAAAACAGATGAACAAATGAATATTGGCAAAATATTAAAAAAAAAAAAAAGATCAAATTTGAAGAAAATTATACATATGTTATAAGGCACAGAATTCACTGTGGTATATCGCAAACATTTTTTCAACTACCTTAGACTCGGTATCTGCTTTTCTCTTCTCTTTGACACTGAACACGTGTCCCCTCTCTAATAAGTCTAGGCCTTTATCGGAAGTACAATTTCTAAAGTAAATGTTGCAAGAAATTCTGTTGAAACCAACAAAAATTTCTCTCTGCGATGCCATGAACAAATATTTCTCAATGCTTTGTGCTTGTGAAAACTATGTGTGTTATCACTACAGTTTTTTTTAATTATTGACGCGAGAGGCGCCGTTGTTCCCAAACTATCTAGGATCTCGAGGCTTATACCTGCTAGAATTCTCCTAAACTGGGTATAGAAAATACCTGGATATCATGGGTTGACATTTTCAATTTCAAAATGCCCCTGCATGTGACCTTTGGGGAATGCACGAATAAAAGCCGCTATAAATTCTGGTCAAGTTAAAATGAGGTTTTTACTTATTAAAACTGTGAAGCTAATGTATGCTTCTTCTTTTTGTGAGCCTCATACAATGTTTAAACAATTATTCAATAACATTTTCTTACATTTAGCAATAACTTCAAATTGCTTGATAAACATATTTGCATCCTCCCGTGGTTTTCTTGAGAAAGCTTCATATTTTCTATTGCTTTTGCTTAGTCTTAAATTTTTTAAAAACAGGTTTACGTTCACCCCATTTCTTCTTCGTTTGAAGCCTCCTTTATCTTCAATAAGGCCTATTTCTAATAATACCTGTTACCGCTCACTGCCTAAATTCAATTGCTGATTCACCTGCTCGTTTACTGTAGAAAGCTCTGGAACATCTCATTTACGTCTGACACACCAGCTCCATCAATTCAAATTTTTTCTCCTGCTAAAGCTCCACCACTAAAATATTGTGATCATATATATGCAAATAAAAAAACATAGTTCATTACTTTACTTTGCAGTGGAAGTATAACCTTGTCACGTGTAAAAATTATGAATATGAGAGTACGCAGTGGAAAAGAATGAACACGTGTACAGAGACGTAAAAATACACAAATTGAAAGGATTTATTCAAACAAAACACTTCCTGTATTAATCAGAACTTATATTCTTCTATAAATTATAGTGTCATTCAAAAATCAAGGTAATGTTAAATAACTATGTGAGTAATTAAGCTGATATAATTTCAGTATTAAATCCATTTAATACTAGGATTGGTAAACCTTATTTAGCACAATTCAACACAAAATAAAAAGCAACAACAACTTGAGTGCCCAAACACTATCCTACGTACTACTCTACTATTCGTACAAAAGTAAAGAAACAAGGCAAATAAACTTACTCCTAAATTTACACAATATAATTCATTGAAACTAAACTTCTAAAAATAAAATATTACGTACAAAAGTACCCAACGGAAATTTTAGATACAAATTTTATTAACAGGCTAGGAATAACGGGTTCATGCCCACAACTTTGAGAACCTATAGAGAAATCCAGATACTTCTAAAAATAAACGCACTAACAAATCCGATAGTTCTCAATAACATTACACCATTAAATTATCGCATATATATCACTGCTTTAAATACTTAGGCGTATACAGTCACTAGCAAGTTAAAATATATCTATCAGAGCGTAAATATGACAGTGGACTCACTAAAAGTCCGACACATAACATCGACAAACACAGTTCCGTGTATACATGGAGACGATACGTGAAAACTACATACAATGCCGAATACTCAGCAGAGATATTCAGTAAACAAAATGTTCAGTCAAAAGTCTGAGTCCTTAAATAGATTTTAGTAGCAATAATATTTTATTTTTTCCCAAAAGAATTAACAATTGTCTGTGGCGAAAAACCAGATTACTACCCGACTCTATAGCACAAAATAACTACTATGATTATTTTTATCATAAATGAGGCTTTCTAATAATTAGCACCAGATATTTACTTAACAAGAAATAGCATAAATATCATTATGGCGTAACATAACTGAATAACTTCTCTTTCCCCCGGGTCATAGGCATAGCACTAAAATACAACGTTGTACTTAGAAGAGACTATCACATTGAAAAATTTGTTACCCTTTGACGCTTTCAGCTTTCTTTTCCTCTCCTGGAATTCGCCTGGCGTGTAACACTTTATAAAATACACCCTACATTTAATGGACAAAAGCAAAATAGGAGCATAGAAATCATAACATGTGATATTCTACTCAAATTTAACCTCTTCATTTTCGTCGCTGCCATTGCCACTCGGAACTTGAGGGAACACAAATATCCACCGGAAGAGAATTACACAGGCCTTAATCGCTTGGACACATGACATATATAAATCCCATAGATTGCTCAATATAAGCTGGCAGGCTAAAAGGCCCCAGCCCTTGGATGACTGAGCTCACGTTTGGTTCATAACACAATAGCTCGGGGAAAATTTCTTTCGCCCGGCGTAACTTATCTTCTAGAGTGCAGCGTCGAAGTCCGCAGCACTGGTAATCTGGATAGCCAACGTGAAGGACCTTCGTAGCTTGCCGCCTCCGCTCCTTTTTCACCCATTCAGACGAACTGCCATGCCGCTCGCTTCGTCGTAGTGAGGGCCTGGCCGTCGGTTGCAGTGCTTAGCATGTCGCTCCCTGCCACGGTCCGGTAAACTCCTTCCTCCAATACAGGCTGCTTGGCCAACCTTCTACGTCCTTCAATTTTTAACAGGCATCTCCCTTGGTGCTCGCGCTCCGTGCTTTCCGACTAGATTTTCCTCGATCTGATCACGATGCTCTCTCGGTTTCTTCTCCTCCCATCGTCGTCGCGTCCTCGTTTACCACAACGAAACTCCCGCTCTTGTCCCTGATTGGCACGCTCCTGCCGCATTTGCTGACGTTTGTGGTTTCATCGCCCATCTTCCAGTTTCGTTTGGTGGAAGACACGAGTTTGGTAGCGATAGACGACGTCATCGGAATTCGTGGTGTTTTTCAAATTCCAAGACAAACTTGAACTTCTCTTGCTGGTTTGTCTTATCGCACACTATCCTACCAAGTAGCCCCCATTCTGTCACATGTACAGTCGGCGACATAAGTCAGAGACCAAGGTGGAGATTTATATTCGTATGGTTTCTTTTTTAGTAAATAATTTGTTAACGATATTAATTTTTTTGTTTTATGTTCTCTTGCAAAAAATAAGCGTTTTATGCAAAATAGATTATTAAGTTCATCAATATACCCAAAGAAAAATGAACTTTTCCTCCCAGCATCTATATCTTAGCGCGACAATAATGAGAGACCGTCTCTGAAATACTGATGAAGAGAACTGAAAACGTAAAAGCGAACTATAAAATTGTGCGTACTTAATTATTTTACAATAGTAATTTCATTTTTGTTACACTTAACCACATATTTTATAACGTAGCAGTCAAAATGGCTCAAAGAAAAGAACTGTCAATTGATGCTGGCAGAGGACTGTCTCAACGAGCAATAGCAGAAAAGTATTCTGTGTCAAAGACTGCTATCCAAAAACTGTGTGCAAAGCATAAAATAACAGGATCAGTGAAAAATCAGCCCAGAACAGGCGTCCAAATAAAACATCAAATCGTGATGACACCATGATTGTCCGTGAAGTTAAAAAAAATTCAAAAACAACTGCTAGACGGATTAAAGAAACACTAAATTTGGATGTTTCATCCCAAACAATTCAGCGGAGATTACGAAAATCTGGATTTATAAGCCGTCTGCAAAAGCATAAACCGTTAATAACTAAAACCAATAAAACCAAGCGAATGTCCTTCGCTCGAGACCACATTGGGAAGGATCCCAGTTTCTGGAAATCAGTACTCTGGTCAGATGAAAGTAAGTTTGAGCTTTTTGGACCAAAAAAACGACAAAAAGTTTGGCGGAAACCAGGTGAAGGTTTGGAAGATCGTCATCTGAAAAAAACTGTGAAACACGGGGGCGGTTCAATAATGGGCTGTTTTTCTGCAAATGGAGTCGAGGAACTGGTTTTGATTGAAGGGATTATGAAAGGGAAAGATTACGTCCAAATTTTAGATGAAAATCTCCTGAAATCTGCAAGAGATCTACGCCTAGGACGTCGTTTCCAACAGGACAACGATCCGAAGCACACCAGCAAAGTTGCCAAGGATTTCTTCGATAAAAAAAACTTAAGCTACTAGAATGGCCCCCTCAAAGCCCAGATCTTAATCCCATAGAAAATCTGTGGTCAATATTGGACGAAAAGTTTCCTAGTGATAAAAGAAGGAACAAAACTGAGTTCTTTGCTAATTTGAAACAAGCTTGGCAAAGCATAAGCATTGACACCACTTGGAAGCTTGTAGAAAGTATGAAAGATCGGCTTTTAGCTGTTTATAAAGCCAAGGGGGGAGCAACAAAATATTAGAGGACAGTTAACTCAACATGAAAATTGTCAACTTCAGTTAACTTTGAATGGTCTCTCTTTATTGTCGCGCAGAAAGTTTCTGATATGTGTACTTCGTTCTGTTATATTAAATATTGAAGTTCAATAAACTGTGTTTTGCTTTTTTTGTGAACTACATGACTAAATGACGATACAGCGTTAATTTTATCGATTTAACTTTACTAGTGTGCTGACAATGTAAACTTAGAAGAAAATCACAGCAGTGGTCTCTGACTTATGTCGCCGACTGTAAATGAGTTTGCCTTGAATAAACGGGAGAAAAATATGGAGAGTGTTTTTACATTGAACTGTATTTTAATTGAAACAATAGATTGAAGCAAAATAGAGAATAGTATGTCTTTAGGTGAACAATTCCCTTGCCATGATTTGGCAAATCTATTTTACAGTTTAAATAATTGGTATGAATAGGAAACAATTTTTCCCCAACACAAAAAAGTAATTTTATATGAATTTTCTTTCCGGAGGTTGAAGCACTTGATTCCAAAGGAGGGTGAAGGTACACAGGGCTAATTGATAGGACACTGTCATTCTCTCGCCACAGACATGTATGTAATGAGTTAGCAGGGCCTACAGTTTATAATAATGGATTAAGAAAAGAGAACATTAAAAACATTCATAACAGCACGAAGAATTGACCACGTATATTGCATTAACCTTACTTATTTAATACTTAAGCATGGAAACAGTTGCTTAAGGCTACTTTAACCCTGGGAAGCAAGGCTTGAGGAGCCCCATGTCCACATAACATAGGAAACTCCCCTGTACCTGTTATTTCTTTGCTTCGTTTAAACATTGTCGACTTGGTTACTGCCTCGATGCTTGGTTACTGCTCGATGCTTGGTTGCTGCGTCGATGACTTTCTCCTTTGACAAAGTACAGGGGAAGAATTCCCAATAATACAACTAAGATGAAAGTTGTAAGAATAAAGCTTTCCTAATGCATTTGGCTTTAATGATGATCTGCCCACGTACCTGTTGGCTCAACCACCTTCAGTTTCCACACTGCACCTTGCACGAGAATCAACGGTTAACCTCCGCTGCTTTCGAGAAGTGATTTCCTTCTTTCGTTCCTTCCTTGCCTTTTCCTTCTATCGCAGCATTTTCTAAGGCCTTCATTCTCTTGAACCGTTGCTAACATGGCTTTTCCCCCCGCATCATTCCCACTATAGCTTTGATTCTCCTCAGAATCCCGCTCCAATCGCCCAACCACCTTTTCCTCTCTGTTCCTACTCTTTTCTCCTGTCTTTAAAATGCTACGCGTTTCAAACACGGTTTTTGCCTTCTTCCTATTGGTTCTAATATTTCAGCCCCAATATATGAACTAGGCAAATACTTAGGGCGATTTCTACCCAAACTGGATATCGACAAATTAGACTTCTCAGTCAAGAATAGTGCACCAATTGGTGGAAAAACTAAAATGGGCTAAGTTAACGGAAAATTACGTATTAGTATCGTTCGATGTAACTTTTCTATTACCAAACCTCCTGATGCCAGACACTCTAAATTTCTTGAACTGCGTTTTGGTAGACAATAAAGTTAGTGAATAAGGACGTGATCAACAAAGCCGTCTCCCTTTGTAGGATGTGCGTTAATAACAAGTTTTTTCAGTTCAATGGAGATGTTTACCGTATGTCAGCAGGAACCTCCATGGGAAGCTGTCTTAGCCTCTTACTAGTCGAAATGTTTATGAGAAAGTTTGAAGCCAAGCTTGCTTCCTCCGGGCAATATTTCACAAAGGTTTGATACCGTTACGTCGATGATGTTTTTGCTGTCATCGATAACAACGAGATAGAGGTACAAACTTTCCTCGAGCACATCAACAGCTTCTGCACATCAATACTGTTCACTGTGGAAATGGAGGAGAATTGCTCTATACCCTTTCTTGACCTTAGAATCATACGAAATAACAACAAGCTCGAATAAGACATTTATCAAAAACCCACCCATACCGATGCGTACATTCACCATGATTCAAATCACTGCTGGAGCCAGAAGCTTGCAGTATTCGTTTTTATGGTTGGTAGAGCTCTAAACATCCCTCTATCCAAGACCAGATTTGCGAAAGAGATCAAACACTTACGGACTATAGCGCAAAACAACGGATACGACACCAAACTCGTACACGATTTAGACGCAGAAGAAGATTCCTAAAGCTGATTAGAGAATCTACCACCCTCAACAACACCAGGACACCCACGTTTAGAGTGTCAATTCCATATAACATGACCCTCACGGCAGGATTACGCCCGATCTTCAAAGAAGCGGATATAGACCTCACGTACAAACACCCCAATGCCCTCAGGAATCTTTTGGGGAACCTAAAGACCAAACACCTCCTCTAGAACAATCTGGAATATACGAAATCACCTGCAGTGTATGCCAGAAATTTTACCGAGGGGCAACTTGCAGGATGGTCCGGACTAGATTCAAAGAGCATAATGTCCATGCCAGGTTCGGCTGCCCAGAAAGATCAGCAGTAATCAACCATATGCTTGACACCGGACACGACATACTTCTACAAGACTGCCGTCTGTTGAGACAGGTCAGAAACAAGAACGCTTTGGACGCCTATGAGACGTTGGAGATTTCCAAGAATGACCCCGACCTTTTACTAAACGGAGACGCAGGCCCGGTAGGAGATTCGACACTTGTCAAATTGCTTAAAGAGTCAAGTTAATTTTCTATATTTTTTAATTTTATATCAATGTTTACCTTTTACTTTCATTGATTTTATTATTTAGATAGTTATTTTGTCTATCCAGTTATTCGTTGTATAATTTTTATAATCGGCATTCTGAACGATTGTTCGCCATCAGGATGAAGTATCTCTACTAGCTCCGCGCTTCTGATGTTAAGAGATTGTTTCTCCCCATTAGTCTTTTTTATTTTGTAACTTACCTTGTACCTTTTTATTCGATAATGGCCACTCCGGCCCTTATATATATATTCTTTGTAATTCAACCAAACTCTGTATTGGCATTGAATAATGAACTCGACGAGTTCGAAATAAATATATGCTTAATAAAATTCTTTTGTGGACAAGAGGTTGTTGTCAGTTGGTCATGTCGTTATCCACAGCCTTTCCTAGTTTCTCATCTTAACAAACATGCTAGTTTTTTCTTTTATTTGCAAACAGACAAGCATTATTATATTGGGAACCGATTGTCCGTTTAAGTTTAGTGTTACTCGAATCATTCGCGTTGTCCTATTAATGTGTCCTAAATTATTATTATTATTTAGCATCGTCTTATTTAATGTGTTGGTTGGTGTTTTCTTCCGTAAAATCTCTGTGACTGCTTTATATTGTGAGTTTAATTTCCACTCTTCTCGAAGGACGCGTAGGGGGTTTGTGATAAAACCCTCTGCTAGCTGGAAATCTTATCTTTCCCGGATTAATCCGGTTTATAAATTAGTTCATAATTAAGCAGGGTATTTTAACGACATTGACCTTTTGCTTGCCGAAGGTTTGCATTTAAATTTATTTTCTTAATTTTTTTCCACCTATTTAATGAACTTGTTTTTTTTTAATGTATTCTGTTTTGTTTCGTTTTTCTTTTTTTTTTTTTGTCTATTTGTAACTATATTCTGTTTTTCTTTGTGGTTATTATCTTTTACGTCTTATAAATTATGTTTATTTTATTCTACTATATTTGACTTACTTTTTGTCCTTGTCCGTTCAGTTGATTTAATTTCCTTCTACTTGTTTGTTCATTAACCCCGTTTTGGGCTCAGGCCTGTTGAGGGACTACACAGGGTTCGACCCTCCATTTTGTCTGGTGGTCTCTTCCCCCGTTGTTGTTACATTATTTAAAAAAATATAAATTAAATTATCCGCTAGGAGTCGCAGTAGAGTGGACGTCATTTGCTCTCGTTGTGAAATAACAATTTGGCCTAATATACATTACATTTGAAGAATTTCTATTTGGATATAAGGGTATATATGTAAGTATAATGGTATAGACCAAACCCGTATATGATTACAACCCAGTCATATGGTTATGGGAGATAACAAGGACAACAGAAAACCGGCAACTGGTAAGCAAGGCGCTTCATATAACACTTGTGATGTGTGTGATAAATGTTTCTATAGCAGAGAGAAAACTATCGAATGTACAAAATTAGTTTATAAACAGAGAACGCATTTGAAATGTTCAAATTATAATGAAAGGGACTTAGAGTTTTCGCCTGGATCATATAAATGTAAAAACTGTATCAGAACAAACGGGCTAGACACACTAGACCCTCCGAGGTGGAGGATGCACAACATTCTGAATAAAAACTCAACTACGAAAGAAAATAAATTAGAATCATCCAGATGTGATTAAGAAAATACATTGAGTGCTGCGGAAAATGTAGTAATTGATTTGATCAATGACATACTGACAATCCTGATAATGTCGTCGAGGAATCGATGAGAAATTACGGTCTAGGAAATTTAATTAATGTACTGACACTTGTTGCAAATAGCGTAAAACAATTAAATGAAAATCTCAGTTCTCTTAAAGATATTCCTACCCTGCTTATATCTATCATTGATTTTGGAAAAACAGATGCAAACCAATAACGTATTTAAGGAAATAGTGAATACAAACAGAGGAAATTTCAATAATCGACCGGATAATCATAATGAATTGGCTCCTCTGTATTCCAATGTTTTAAAAACAAATGAATTCCAATAGCAAAATAATATTGTCAATATTACTCAACATCAAGAGATCTCTGATCTGAAGAATATTTATTCTAAAAAGAAGGAAGAAAAAAACAACGGAGTGAGACATAAAACATACGATCGAAATTAATAAAGGAATAAAATACCTTAGGAATCTGACCTTAGGAATCTCTGACCTTAGGAATCTGTGGATGCTTGTATCAAAGAAAGATAGGAAGGAAACTCCACTTGTCCACAAAAGAAGTTTGCTATGTATCATATATGTATACATATTAAACTTATTTTGTGGACAAGTAGATTTTCCTTCCTCTCTCTCTTTGATACAATCGAAAGATTATCCGATTTGGATCAGCTAATGTGAGTAATATTAATAATATTCAAAGTATTGGTAAAAAACTTCCTACTAAAAAACTGTTTGTATCACGAATAAAAACCTGCGTTAAATTAACTGAGTTTGATGATTACATTCAAACCTGACCACTTGTCACAAGCGCCGTACACACTTGTACAAGAAAGGAAAATATTTTGGACACGGCCTACGAGATAGTATCTGTACATTTGCCTGTTTTTGAAGCCAAAATTGGGAAACTCGAATTTTAAGATTTATGTCACGAAATCCTCTCATCTGCCGGCGGTATCAGTAGACTTCATATTTATTATTTTGTTTTAAGAAATAAACAAATCTTCAAAGTTCATTTCTTAAAATAATAAATCTACTTAAAATAATATAAGTTTTATTATTTTCATACATGTTTTTAAAAGAAAATCTACTGATACCGCCAGCAGATAGCAGGATTTCATGACATAATATTAAAACGTTCGTGTTTCCATGTAAAAACACCAAATGCACAAGCCTTTTACTAACTGGTAGGCCGTGATTTTGACTTTTGAACCAGAATTTCAAGAAGAGATCGACAGAGGGCATGCTCGAGCGAGGGACGGAGGGAGAGAAGCAGAGAACAAGGCAGACGGGGGCTAAAATCGAGAGAGGAAGGAGAAAACGAAGGCGAGGGCAGGACTTTTTCTTGGACAAAGGCTATCATGGCGCATCGAAAGACGGTGTCAAGAAGCAGGAAGAAATGCCGATATTAAGCAATGGAGAGCGGCAACACACTGATAGCAATGTGGAACAAAATCGTGAGCTCGACGCTCGAACCCGCCACGAAAGGGAGTTCCCGTTAATATTGTAAAGGTTAGCCCTAAATGACAAGGTTTTTATAGACAAGATAGTTTTTAGCTATTCGGATAAATTTTCTCATACTCAAATTGCAACTAACGTTTCGTGCATATTAAATTATCACTCCGTCTCTCAACAAATTCGATTGCAGTGTAGTTTCCCTGCGACCCTCTTCTTAATGTGCCTCATGTCACTGAATTAAAATGCTTCTTGGAATACTATGAAGCTGACAGCCAAGACAGTGTTGTGTGTGAACTTAAACCCCTCCATGTAAAAGGAAATTTCCCATGGAGTTTATCTGCATATCTAACCCAAGGATGGGGTCAGTTTAAGATGATATCTACGGAATAGAACTTCAATATTGCATTTAATCTCTTTCGTCCAAGTTGAGAAAAGGAACCTTTGGAATAGAATCTCAATATTGCATTAAATCTTTTCAGTCTAAGATGAGAAAAGATATTTTAGGAA
>JAHWFO010111686.1:0-10150 GCA_023313115.1 Rhysida immarginata | reverse complement strand
TTTTTTTACACTAAATGAAAATATGAACAGATAAGCATACAAATAAACTTGAAATAGTCATTACTAATCATGTACTAATATCAAGAACAGATGAAGGGTGGATTTTATATGAAAGGTCCCTGCTAATATGAATTACCTTCTGGATTCATTGAACGATAGAGTTCACGTAATACCCTTCTAGTTGTAGGTGTTGTAAACGTCGTCATCACAATCAATCCAACCCGGGAGAAATGGCTTCAAGGCTTACTCCTCCTTTGATCAAAAAAAAAAAAAAATTGCTACCCCATTATAGCCAATATATCTTAAGGTAAAGGGAAAATTTAACCTCAACAATATACCACTGCAATGCCAGAAAATAAGTTAATCATCTCAAAAAAATATAATTAAGAATTATAAAATAAATTTTTTAAATGGTTTTCGTCGAATTTCTTTTTTAAATATAAGGAATCTGCTTTAAATTCTGAATTTTCTGGCATTTGTTAAAACCAAATCATTTTTACAAAATTGTCATTACTTGTCGTAGAAGAGACGCCTCCACTTGGATAGACTACTTCACAGAAAGAATTTAGCGCCGTCCGTCTTCAACCACTTGCAGCGAATTATCCGCGCAAAACTGACCAATAGGAAGACACCATGCGCTCTCGCGAAGTCTCGTGACGTCTGTTATAACTTTTTTTTCTGATACTATTTTAACAAGAATCGCCCCAAGAATTTTTAGAACTTCTCCGTACGACATTGAGTTTTTATAATTAAGGTTTGTTTTTACCAATATTAGTGTTTATGTATGCATTTTAAGGCTAGAGACTCATCACTTCTTTAATTATCTTAGAAGATATTATTCGCATTTTCAAATTATGGTAGCGTTTGAAAACTTGGAAAAGTTGTGGAATGTTGTGTCATTTTAATGTTATTTTGTGTTCTCGATACCAGCAATATTGTATGTAGATGGCAAAAAAGAATAATGGTGAAGCGATTTCTGAAGAAAGTGAGCAAATTTCACTTTCTAATGATCACTTTTTCCCATCCTATGCACTAAAATCCAGTTAACTGGCTTCTGAATCATACGAAGGAATTTGACAGAGAAAAAAAAAAAAAGGCACGGAATAAAGTACTGTGTGTGTCTTACAATAGGAAATCCTACAAAATAAAGGGATAGGACATCACGACCACTTTGGTCGGGTATATTTATCGCGTAACTTTGAAGTTCCCATGGTATGCAAAGCTTGTTTATTACGATTTATATTACTCATTTCGCGGGCTTTACCTTATTACAATATCATTATAGTAATAAATGGCGAAAACTCCATCAAAATATTTGCTAAAGAATAGCTCAAGATCGGTCCATTAGGGTTTTATCATACGTCATATCTCAGATGTTAAATTCTTAGCAAAGTATAGAAATCAAAACGCCTATTCAAAATTGGCTTCTTTCTTTAGTGATGAGGGTGTTATCATTCACCGTACCTCAGATGTTAAATTCTTGATGAAAGATAGGAAAGAAAATATTTACGTTATGTGAATAGCCCTCTTAAATTCTGTATTATTAGCAAACATTTAAGTTTAGAAATTACAACACATTCAAAATTGGCTTCATTCTTCTTTAGTGAAGCGATGGCTCCGAGTCGATTTTGATAGACTGCTGATTTCAAATGAACCCGTAAGCAAAAAATTGAATGATGTTAGGGTATGAAGTTAATAGTACATTGTTAGATTTGGAATCATTTCTGGGCAGAAATTAGAGGATTTATATTAAAGGCAAAAATATTGGCTAATGTTTACTACACCAGCAGCCTGTTAAAAATAAGAGTGCATGTAATTTTTGGTATTTGAGTATATCAAAGCTCATACTAATTCAGGATTAGTTAATACTTACGGAAAATAAAGATAAAACTTAACAAAATGTCAATGTACTAGCAGCATATACTTTCAGTTTAATTTCTTATGCAAATTCAGAGTTATCCGTTGCTAAAAAAATTGGTTATCCAGAACACTACACTGAAATCGGATGTTTTAAGCACGCTATACTGTAGGACTTTGTCTTAATCAACATATAGGCTTTATTTCATCAAAATCTGCTCACGAAAAAAAAAGATCTTAACTTAAAGTTTTTCGGAGTATGCTCAGCTTAGTACAGTTCATTGAGAGATTGAGAGTTAGCGATGTAAGATGTTATATTGAAAGCTTATGGTGCTAGTGCGTTAACATTTCGTTAAGTTTTATCCTTATTTTCCATAAGTATTAACGAATTCTGCATTAGTATGAGCCTTGGTGTACTAAAATACACATATACCTGGATTTTGACTTTGTATAGCTGACTGCACACCGAGGAAGTGTACAAACGATTTCTTGGGCATCCATGTGAAGAGATGAGGTGGTATACAAAATTAGGATCAGTAGGGAATCATGATGCTGCACACCATTGGCATTTTTCTTGTTGTGCCACTAGGTCACGACAGGTATCAAGCCAACCAGAAAGTTTGCATGGGACTCCTCCCCTTAGCACTTCCTCAGCAGAGATCCAAACTGTGTGTTGTGCATGAAGGGTCATTTGAAAAACAGAAATGGACCTCACTTTATGAATTAACCTAAGTTAACCTAAACAAAGATGAGAACACAAAAAAATGCTCACACCTTTAAAATATGTTTCCACATATGTAATTACTGATTATCCACAAAGTAGGAAAAGTTAACTATAAAACTACTTAAACACTGAAACATGGATGTACATTTGAATTTCTTAATGGGTATTATCTGAATTGAGACTTTTCTCACTCTGGATAGGAATTTGTTGAAAGACTTGAGTTGTTCAAGTCCAGAGAGCTAACCATGATGCTAAATAAAGAACTGCTTGCACATCAGACTTTGAGGAGATGGTATTGGATTATGTGGCACAATCAATAAGCACCCCTAAACTTGCCCATGAAATGCATGTTTTGAACACATCCTGTGAGATGTATGTTCTTTATGAATAAAAAAATTGTTTCCTCTGAAAACAAATTCTAGTACAGAGGCGGGTTCTTTATCTCCGCCGGATTTGCCAGCCGATATTGACGTCATCGGATGGAAAATCAAGAAGAACGCTAGGCTGAAGCAATGATATGACGTCATCACCTGGTGTCAATATCAGCCGGCTGATGAAGCCGCTAAGATAAAGAACCCACCTCAGTAAGGCCCTGGCTTATGTCATTAATTGGTTTTTGGAAAGTGTGATGTAAGTTGAAACATCATTTCCTATACATGTACTTGGATATTCATCTGACCAAAATTAGAGAAGCAGATATACATGTATAGTAATGCAAATATGTGTTGTTGTCTGCATAAGGAAAAAAATATATCCAAGTATCTTTTGTAACATTTATTTAAAAAACTAGTTAGAGATGTTTGAACAGAAGCTTGACTTTTTTTCAGTGTACAATTGTCTGTAGCTCTGATACAAATTTCTCGTTCCTCTTTTTACGCGAGAACTGCATTCAGAGTCAGGATCATTATCTTAAAAAATAACCATAGCAGCTTCTAAGTGGTTAAAGCAGGGAAGAGGTAGAATGGGAGGCAAAGCTCGTAATG
Organism: Rhysida immarginata; assembly: GCA_023313115.1. NCBI lineage: Eukaryota > Metazoa > Arthropoda > Chilopoda > Scolopendromorpha > Scolopendridae > Rhysida > Rhysida immarginata. Next base: position 6,586 of record JAHWFO010111686.1, on the reverse strand, counting down.
TTCCAATGCCATTTCGATGAAGTAAAAAAAAAAGCGTTACCAAACTCTATAGTATCTGGTTCGGAAACTAATGGCTGTTAATTTAATTAGACATCCCGCCCACATTTGTGCTGAGCAGCAGCACCCTCCCCATCTGTGCTCTTCTATTCCATCTGTTGCTTTGAATTGTTTATTATTAATTAATTATTATTAAGTAAATATATTTTTTTGTTTTTCATAAACTGTTATTTCACGTTTGTTTAAAAATAATTTGTTTGTTCTTTTATTATACAAAAGAATCTAATGAAGTAATACATGAAAAAAAAGAGAAAATAAAACTAAAACTTCAACTAGAACTAAAAGCAGGGATGGAAGAAGTGGGGTGCTAATAACTAAATGTACAGAGTGTTTCTAAATCATCTCCCGTTATACATGTTTATTACTCAAAAACTATTACAGATTTTAACGTGATTTTTTTTTTATTTACAAAGAAAAACTCAAAGTTTCTTAGCATGCCTTAATAAATTTCAGTTTGCCCCCACCCCTGTTTATGGCATGAAGGACGTCAAAGCGAAACTCTTATTTCCTCCTATGTTCGGGTTAGCATTTCGGGTATGATTTCAGTGATTGTTTCAATTATTCTGTTCTTGAGAGTTTGAATGTCATCAACGTTGTCTTGTACACTGTCTTTTACATACCCCCAGAAGAAAAAATCCAGAGGGTTCGCATCGAATGAGTGAGGGGGGCCAAGGGATTGGCCCATCCCTTCCAATCTATTGTCCAGGAAAGTTCGTATCAAGGCGCTACCTAACTTGCAGGCTCCAGTGAGGAGGTGCTCCATCTTGTTGGTAGATTGTGTTGGGATGCAGTTCTTCCACCTGTGGAATCTGGTAGTTTTCCAGCATATCTAGGTAGGTTGCAGCGGTAATGGTGTCTCCAGCGAAAAAGAAAGGTCCAGTTACTCGTTCATTCATTAAACTGCACCAAACATTAACCTTTGGGCTGTTGCGTATATGCTCCCTTAGAACATGGGGGTTTTGTGAGCCACAAATGTGGCAATTGTCTGTTTACTGCTCCGGAAATATGGAATCTTACCTCATCAGAAAACAAAAAGTCCTCAAGGAAGATGGGGTCATTGTTGATTTTTTGGAGAATATCCTCTGCAAATTCTTGCGCTTCGGTCGGTCATCTGGCTTCAGTTCATGCATCATCTGGATTTTATAGGATGTAAGATGAAGGTGGTGCTTCAGTATTTTATATATGGATGTCATTGGCATACCCAGTTGACGAACCGCTTGACAAAGGGATTTATGGGAACTATGATCGAACGCCTACCTGACATTTTCTACTCTCTGTGGTGTTGCTGAAGGTGTACCAACACCCTTTTTGTGTAACAGGCTGCCTGTGTTTAAAAATTTTTCATGCCATAGATTAATTGTGACTTATGATTTGGAGGATCCTTTTTAAACTTTGTTTTGAGCATTCTCTGAACTGTAATCATCGACTTAAATTCCACAAGCTATAGCATGCATTGAGCTTTTTTTCTTGAACACTCGCCATTGTTTACTGCATCTTGCGAAAAATGGAACAACGCGCCAACAATGCTACCACACGCCAACCGTGCATGTCATTATCAACTCACGCAAGACTAAGGAACTTTTTAAGTATTTTCTTTGTGAATAAAAAAAAATCGCGTTAAAATCTGTAATAGTTTTTGAGTAATAAACATATATAATACGGGAGATGATTTAGAAACTCCCTGTATTATCAGTCGAAGCTCGTTGGTGCCCTAACCAGAACTGGAAAGCATATCCAAAACTCCGTCATTTCCAAACGTTTAACTGCTTCACTCCATTCTCTTCATTCGATTTTTCAGCCCAGTAACAACGGTCACACTTTACAATAATGACATTCCCCTATCTTAAGCAGGATTATTGTTGCAACTGGAAAACTCTTCCAACAATGTTTCATTGTATTTTAATTATTTTAAAGAATTATTTTTTTGTATACATTTATTTAACTGATTTTTAATTTTTCTTGTTTTTTAAAAATACGCAGAAAGATGTATGTACGTCGTACTTAAGCTAGTATTCCTGACTCTTAACGTACATCTCGGGCTCGGGAGACATTAACGGACAGGAAGCGACCATGTGACCTACGATGTGACCACAAAGTTTTGTTTATTTAATCAGTTGCTGAACCAGCCGCGCAGTACCACTATGATCGTTTTTATTTCAACAAATTAGCGGAGCTTCCCTTCCCATTCTACCTCTTCCCTGGTTAAAGCATCAGAATTCCATTCATAGTTTCAGCCTTTATATAGTGCTTGGAGTGTTATTGCCTGTCGACATGGACCAGTTAACATTAAGGGTCCCATTTGGCAGTATCCGTTGGCTTAGCGCTTGTTTATCATAATGGCTAGTTTGCATGATTTATGATACACAATGTAATAATAACCGAACACTGTTGCATTGATTTTTTTGGGAAATCTCTCTCTTTATTTTTTTTTGGGGGGGGGGGCATAAATACGAAACAAGCGTCATACACTAAAACAGTGGTGGAAATTTATGAATGACGTAAGTCGAAATGACTAGTAAGTCAGGGTCTTACTGTTTCATGATTTCTCCTTGTAATGAGGAAATGGTGATGATCATTTAAAATTGAAACTTTATATCATAATGGTTTTTAATTATTTCTTAATTTGGTGAATTTATAACAAATTGTTTTTAAAAAAATACAGGCATAATGAATCCTGACAACTTAATGCCAATAAGAATTCGACACGAAATAAATTCACCCTTTTATGATGATGGAAATTCAGCTTTGTGCATCCCACAGAAACAGACATTGTGGAACAATGAACCTGATGATCTTTCGGAGTAAGTCTCTGCCATGAGCATAAATAATCAGTGTTTCCTTCATACATTGTTTTGATCTTCCTTCTGAATTATATTGACATTGAATCTTTTTTTCCATTTACAGTAGTACGAGTGCAGAGTTTGAATGTTTGCTTAATGGGTGCAAACAACGATTTACTCATATAGATCAGTACAAAATCCATTATAGCACTGTACATACCAACATATGTTTTTACTGTAAAAAAAATCTACCAACAAATCATTTGTTAGATATTCATACTGCCGAGCAACATGATACGTTTTTCAAGATTTTAGCTGAAAAACAGAAAATGGCAAGTATGGTATTTTCTGTTGGCTGGAAGGCCTGTTGAACTCTATTTTGATGCTTTAATAAAATTAAGTTTTTTATTTATTCAGTATAGATGTTTTCTGAAATCTTGTGAAGAAAAATTTGCCAATGAGACTGAAAGAAGAAATCATCTCATCACTGATCATAAATTTCCAGGCAATTTTGCTTTCTTCAAATTAGGAGCTAAAGAAAAGTACTAATCTATTTATTTTTATCCATATAATTAACGTATATTTTTGTACAGGATGGTTATAATTAAACTTTCCTTATTTAACTGTGTCTATGTGGAAAAAAGCAACCGCACAAACAAGAGCCATAATGTGAACATGAGAAAGAGAAATAATGAATAAGCAATTCCATTTATACACTTTTAATGCATTACGATATCTTACAATAAGCCTGGTTTTGTGGATGTCTGTCAGACAGCAAAGTATGTTTGAAACAGTACACATCATTGTCCAAGAGGTTAATAGCTTAAGGTAGCATTTGTATGGCTACACAAAGCATCTTCGTTTTGCCTGATGCTTCTCTTGATACGACAGTTACTGGTCCATGAGGCTAGCAACATCTGTGAACAAGAACAGCACTTGGTGATCTAGTATGGTACTATGGAATCGGTGAACCATACAAATCTTGTGGTCCATGATCTGGATACGCCATCTGGGTGAATATTCATAAAAGTATCACCTTATCTGCACTTGTGAAGGTCTCATTAGGTTCATGAAAATACTTACTCACCATCTGTAACTTCCATACTAACATCAGTAAATCTGGTAGTAAGATAAGTTTGATACGAGTACTAAATATTTTCTGACTAGGATTGGTTAAATAGGGAAATTTTAATTATAACCACCCTGTATTTTAAGTGGTAAGAATGAATACATAGTACAGTCTTTAAAATCAACATGTAACTTGTAATTCAGTAGATTTGTTTTTTTGCTTGCCTTCATGAATGCTGGCTGCTAATGCGATGTGTGTTGTTTTGAAGTATGGAATAAACCGACACCCAAAGTAGATTAATTTTATTTAAAAAGGAAATTCCATGGATTTATATTGGTGTGGGGTCAAGCCAAATCCACGCAGAATAATTACATGACAAAAATGCACATATACCAGCCTAATCTTTGTAGGAGAAAACCAATGCCAACACTTCAGTTTCCCTGTTTACATCTTATTTCTACCAATAATCAAGTATTTGTATGTACAGTTCATTCCAAAAGTGTTTTTACTTGCTTGGCAGGAGTTGAGCTAAGCGAAGTTGATCGGTTATAAAATCTACTAGTTTGAACAAACATCGTAGAAGGTTAAAATGGACTTGGCCGTCCAGAATGGAAATAGGTATGAAGTTTGACTGGTGTGGGCAAATTGCAGCACTTTTAACTGAAAAGATTAATCACTGCTTTTTTTTTTTTCAGTAAGATAGACTTTGCAGATGAAATATTTAGCGCACTTATTAAAACAAAACAATAAATATTTAAGAATATCTCAAGAATGTTCGATGAAGGTTTATCCTATGTAAAACCTCAGATGTTTAAATTATTGATGAAAATAGCAATGAAAACTCTACAGGCTGAATTCAAACCAAAAACCTTCGAAGAGCTGAAGTTTCCCGGTTCGAATCCAAGCTGTGGAATTTTCTTTCCTATTTTCATCGATATATATTTAGTTTATTTATTTCTTCTGTATTTCGAACATTGATATTTTTACTTTTTAAATTCTGTAATATTTTGATACCGAAGTTGTTCATGCCGCTATATATTATGCTTAGGTATATTTTATAAGAAAACGAAAGCCATTACGATATACCCTATAGTAAATAGCATATTGTATACTGCATAAATATATGCTTTCTTCATATGTAAGATACTGTATTGTTATACATATTTTTTTCCTGTCAAATCATTTGTTTTGCAAATACGTTATTTTTTTTTTTTATTCTTTATTTTTTTTAAGATAAACCCAGAAGATACTATATTTCATTTCGATGGATTGATAGCTATTCCCTATGAAACACCATAATAGATTTATACACTATATATTATTATTTTGTTAAATGTGCAGCAAACTTAAATTTCTACTACTGATTATTTCATGAAAAACATATAATGATTTAATTCGTGTATTCGCCATTATATTGTTTAGCATGCTTTGCCAACTTATCGCTTACTTCTTCATGTAGTTTTCACATTATTATACGGCATTTCGGCTAAAATAATAATAATAATAATAATAATAATATATATTGATATAATAATAATAAAGAAAAACTTTCCTAATGAAGGCTCAAAATCAGATTTCAATTAAAACAGTTTTCAGTCACTCATTATGACAAGCTATCCCTGTTGCTAAGAAACATAAATGGCATCGTCCAACGTGATTCGAATTCGACTTCTTGCCTGGACTGATTACCTTTTCCCAGCGAACCTGGCCTGATTAGGCCAGTTTTAGCTCTCAGTTCCATATAACACATTACAAAATTTAAATGCATATAACTGAAATTATATTACAGATAAATTGCTAATTTTTTTTTATATTTTTTTTTTCAGATACACTTCATTACTTAGTATATCCCTTCAAATTTTAAAATTAAAAGATAAAATATAATAAAAAAAAAAAAAAAAAAAAAAAGATTTCCCACAGGTGTTAAAGGAGGGGGGGGGGTGTAAAATCATGACTATAAAAATGCTTATAAGAAATTTTCTATTATCGATAAAAACTTCAAACTGCATTTGTTGAATTCTTGAAAGCTTCATAATTAATTGCAAATAAATTAAATGCCCCAAATTTATTAATAATCAATAATATTCAAAATTTTAGAAAGCTTGTATATCTGATTAACTTGAGAAAAAAATAAAACTCTTTTTCCACAACGAAACAGGAAATGAACAAAAAGAAAAAGACCGAAAATAAAATGAAAAAATACAACCTGAGTCTGTAAGCGCTTTTCGAAAGCTTTGCTTTCATCATTCAGCAGCCAAGGAGCACCTCGAGAGAACTTGAGAGAACTGACTTGGAGTAGAACATGCTGAGTATTTATAACGAACAGAAGCCAATCAAGACAAAAAGATCCAACTGAATTTTAATGATTGGGTAAGTGCGTCGCCCATTTGATCAATGGTGATTCGCTAATAGGACCCCTATCTAAGTTGAGTAATAATTTTTCATCTGTTTTTTGAATGGCTAAGCTTTCGAAGGCGTCCAGAAGGTGTTTCTTGTTTATTGACTCAATAAGTTTTACATTGCTTAATAAAAATTCATGCCCGGTATCTAGCGAGTGTTTGGCTATGGATGACTGATTCCCTCTACCATATCTTGTGTGTCTCATGTGTTCTTCAAATCTTGTTTCAATATTCCGGCAAGTTTGTCCTTTGTATCTCATGGGGCATTGCGAACAACTAGC
>JAHWFO010111685.1:0-19298 GCA_023313115.1 Rhysida immarginata | reverse complement strand
CCAAGAACAGAACCCTGGGGAACACCAGCTTTGACGTCACACGGGTTTGACAAGGAGCAGCCAACCTTTACTCGAAATATCCTGTTCGACAGAAAGGATCTAATCAAGGCAATAAGATCGTCCGGAAATCCACAAGTAATCATTTCGTGTATTAGGCCTTCGTGCCAAACCTGATCAAAAGCTTTTCGGACATCCAAAAACACAAGACCACCATATTTAGCGCAGTTAAGAGGAGTGTTTAAATCTGCAACAAGCCTCCAGATCTGGAGTTGGCAGGAGTGACCTGGTCGAAAGCCGAATTGCTCTTCACGAACAAGATTGTTAGCCACACAGAAGTCGTTAAATCTCTTAAGAATGATGCGTTCAAACACTTTTGATAGCATAGGTAACAAGCTTATAGGCCTATAGCTGACAGGAAGAGTAGGGTTTAGACCAGGCTTCGGTATGGTAACGATTACAGACTCTTTACACTTGACAGGAAAGTAACCATGTCTCCAGCAGTCATTCATGGCCCTGGTAATAGTCGCAACAACATTAGGAGGTCAGTTCTTGAGAGTGCTATTAGTGATGGAATCGATACCTGCTGCTTTCCTGCTTTTAAGATGCTTGATGACATCGGAGATTTCCTGAACACCAATAGTGTCCTCACAGGTAGAAATACGATGAGTGAGCTCGTATGCGATACATCCATCGTTTACAAGACGAATATTTGGGAAATTATCTGGGTCGTTCTCACCAGGTGTGGTAAATTGTTTAACCAGGGATTCGGCGATCAGTTGAGCTTTATCTTGGTCGCCCGTGACAGCATTGCCATTTGCGGTAAGCAGCGGTGGTAAGTTGATGGGTCTGTGTCCTTTTAGAGCCCTTACAGTACCCCAGAGCGAGTTGTCCTGGACTGACAGGGCCTTTAGCTTTTCGCTCCATCTTTGAGTACGTAAAGATTTAACCTCTTCCTGGACCTTTCGAGCTAGCCTGTTGTATTTCGTCTTAAAGAAGGGAAGTCGTTTACGCTGCCATAACCTTCTATAGGAATTTCTTTCAAGTATGAGACGCCTGATGTAAGTAGGGAGGTCGAGATGTTCAGGACGCTTTCGATCAGTAGTGAAAGTACTGGAAGCCGTAGCATCATTGATAACCCGAGTAATAGAACTGATATTTGCATTAATATCCTCGTTGTCAATAACCTCCTTATATGGAATGCTGTTTTCTCTAAGGATATCCCTGAAGAGTTTCCAGTCTTGTTTGGAGCGAAGCCCAATCTTTACATCGATGTTTAAGCCCTCAAAGATAAGCATCACTGGACGGTGGTCAGAGGATAAGTCGTCGACTGTGAAAATATTATAGGGCTTAAAGAATCCTTTAAGAACTACAACGTCCAGCACGTCGCTGACAGGAGAATGGTCGCAGTAGTATGTGTCATCAAGGGGTCCAGCAACAAAGGTGTCAATCTCGTTTAGAGTATATCCATAGAGGATATTGCCATTTTGGTTGGAGCATTTGGAGTTCCATGTAGGGTGCTTAGCATTAAAGTCTCCCGCCATAACCACTGGAATGGGCCCAGAGAGAAGCTCATCAAGCTCGCACGGTCCAAGCTTGTGCCTAGGAGAATTATACAAAGAGGTGAATTTAATTTCACCTGCGTCGGCGTCATTTATTATCACGGAAACAGCTTCCATTCCTACATAATTCGGAGTGTCAGTCTCACGATGATCAATGCCATCTTTGACAATGATAGCTGCTCCACCAAATGCTTGACTGGCGTTGCTACCCAGAGGTCGATCCTTTCGATAAACATGATAACCCGGCAAGTTAAAAGCCTGAGTTGATCTCAGGTGCGTCTCACACACGAAAGCTATGTCAATATTCCAATTAATGATGAAATTGTAATATTCGATGCGCTTCCGATAGATTCCCCTGGCGTTCCATATATTGCAACGAAGCTTCCCGTGGGTAATTGTTCTGTAGCGGTGTCTGTCTATGGTCAGTTCTTGATTTCGTGGGACGCAGCCTGTGGCAGTACGTTGCCACTTTCCTTACAGAGGTTAAGAAGGTTACCCAGACTCCTATAAATGCTACGCAATTGGATTGGATCGACCGCATCTGAATGAGAAGAGCTGGATGCGACTGAAGCATAGGTTCTGCCATCAACTACTTTAGTGGTTTTGATCCTTTTGACTTGGGGATATTTCGGACACTTGGTGTAACTTGAAGTATGCTGACCATCACAACGAATGCATTTAGGGGGTCTTTACCCTTTACATTTGTACAGTCCCTCGACTGATGGTCACCTGCGCACTTGTTACATCTAGGCGATTCGGTTTTTGAGGAGTTTTATATATAAATATCTGGTACATGCAGTATAGAATCCCAAGGTTGCACCGAATCGCCTAGATGTTTGACAAGAGAGGAGTTTTATATATAAATATCTGGTACATGCAGTATAGAATGGATAGATTACAGAGATGATTTTTCTGATTGGTCGAATACAAAAGGATAGAATAAGGTTATTGGCTATGCTGTGATTGGATAATTGATATAAACAAGCAAATAATAAAAAGGACAAAGAATGACTCATATGAAGTCTTTCAATTGGTGTAAGAGAGGATATATATCAAAATATTGTTGAGAATTTAAAAGTAATTTCTTATTTTCTGGGTTTTTTATAGGCTTATAAATTTCTATTTCTTATAATATAGGGGTATTCTTTGGATTATTAGAGTACTTCAGGATATCCGTGAATTCTTCTATTGTCTTGCCCAGGTGATTTTCTTTCATTAGGTGTTCCGCGTAATTTGATTTCTTGTCGTCTTTGAGGGACGATTGAACGTGCTCATTGAACCTTGTTTTGAGCGAGTGATTCGTCAATCCCACTTAATATTTTGAACATGAAATACATTTTAGGCGGTATACGCCGCTTGCATCGAAGTTCTTTTGAACATGAATAAGGAGGGATGGGGGTTCTTTCTGGTTAATCCACGGGTACTTGAGATGGTGCGAAAGGATATATTTATCCCAGATTGGAAAATATTCTGACCAGTGGATAAATGAACTCGCCAGCAAATGAAAATGAGAGCCATTTCTTGGCAGCGTTCAGGGGCTTTTGTATGTTGTATTTAAGTATGCGGGTTCTCACTTTCAGACAAGACTGGATGGGTAGCCGTTACAAAGGGCCAAGGAGCATATGGTTCTGACTTCGTTGTTTTTATCAGTCTTGCCCATGGGGATGGTTAAAATCCTGTCAATCATATAATGGAATGCGGCTAATTTGTGGGATTTAAGATGGGCAGAGAAAGCGTGAATAAGGTTGGAAGAGGTTTTCTATAGATATTTACTGAAGGTGAACCGTTTATTCACAGAGTCCTTTGATATACGAGGTCGAGAAAAGGGATAGAATTTTCGGACTCAGTCTCGAGGGTGAACCGAATGGACGGCTCGATATTATTAAACGTGCTTAGAATGGCATTTGGCGTAGAGTATCAGTCATCGTATATGATAAGTATATCGTCCACATATGAAAATTTTGCGCCTTATCCAGTTTTCCATAGTGGACAAGGCGAAAAATTCTGCAGCGTTCATCTGAAGATATGGAGCGGGGAATACGTATATAATGTACTCGCACGTACGGGACATATTCCATCCATTTGTGCTCCTCCGCTAACGATAATCTCTTGATAATCCCATCGATCGGGGAAACGCTCTTCTTTAAATTGTCCTCGATGCAATGCAACGTCACCGTCTTTCTACATAACCAAGTCCGTTTGTCCCTTCGGACCTCCTCTTCTCGTCCCTCATGCTTTGCTTCTCCGTCTCCTCTGATCTCTATTCCTTTTTTCCTCCTTTCTTCTCCTTTTCTGACGTTGCTTCCGTCTCAGTAAACCCTTCTTCTGCTTTTTTATTAAATCGCCACAACGGTGTAGATTTACTTCGAGATCCCATGTGGGGGCCGAATAGCCCACCCACTTCACCAGAAACTGTCTCCTAGGTTTTTTCCCATGCACATCTAGCAGATTTTCCCATCTTTATATTAAAAAGAAACAGCTAGATTTTCCACAAAACACGTTTTCTCCGAGTTTAGACTAAACGGCAGATTTCAAATTTCCGATAAGTAAACTATTCTCACCAAAAAATTTTAAATCGTACTTCTTAACTCGTATAGCCATAGGGAATACTTGGTAAAAATAATAAAAATTAAAATGCTTGAGCAACAAATTTTAATATAATTTGTTTATTTGATATGGATTGACGCATCCGTCAATCTTCTATACATTTTTTTAAGTGACGCGCCTTTGATAATATAGGATAATGTGAGTAAATGCATTTGGTTATAGAGCACGGATATTGAAGTGTAATTAGCCAAAGAAAAGACAACCTGAATAATGATGTTATAGGCTACTTTACCTGATCATATTCATGGCCATATTGTTAGATGCATTCAGAGCCATATTGTAGATGGACGACGGTATCACTTTCTGAATGCCTGTCTCTTCTATATGTATCTTCCCAATATGTCAGACTTTTTGCAGATCATCCAGGTACCTCCACTCCCACAATTCCTCTACGGTGTTTTTGTGCTCATACTATTTCGAACGTTTATTTCATATTCTTTGTACCTGCGTATTGTGCGTTTATATAGGACCCAGATTTACACAAAGGACATACTTGACATATTTTCGATATCGTATGATCTCGTCACCGAGTGTTTAGCAGGCACAATGGTAATGTGAATGTATTCGAGATATTGCGATTTCATTCAGCAATTCTATTCATGGCATCATATGCTTCTGAATTTTTCATAAGGTCAAATGCAGTTCTAAAACGCTGGAATAACTATACTGAGTAAAGGTTACGTCGAAAACTGATGCCATTGTTTGTTCAAGAAATTACGCGATAAAAAAATATTTATGGTTTTCATTTCAATCACTCTTCTAAATTTCATTTCTCAACAATAGGAACATTAATAGAGTTCTTCATTAACATTTTTGATTACGTAGTGGTACTATTATCAAAGCGTAATCGTTCTGAAATCGTCAGAAGCATGAAGTACTTTCCGGAGTTGTAAATAAATATTTTATACAGTGAAAGTTAGATACCGGGAAATTCATTGTCAAAATATAACATTGATACTTTCCTTTTATTCAGAAACGAATTGATTTATAGTCAATGTGGTTAAGGCAAACGAATTATAAGAAGAGTTTAGAAGATGAATGCATACATTACTTTGAAAAATTTGAAATAAAAAATATCCTGGTTTCGTTGCTTCACTAAGTAAGTTAAGGGATGTTTACGTTTTATTCCCCATTTGAAGCTTTTGAGGCATAATGTAATTTCTCTCTACCGAGACATCAGTCGACATTTGATGGCTCCATCAGCAAAAAAACACTTTGGACGAAAACATTCTCCCAGCTGTTCTGGTCTTCTAATGGTCCTTCATGGCTTCCGTGAGTGACAACCGAACCTAATACCTGTTTCGTGTAGCTAGCAGTTTACGGAGATGACAGTTTATAACCGGCGAGTGTCTGAGCCTCAAAAATGCATTAAAGCAAGGGAATCTATTTTTTGCTGCGTAAATAAAACAAAGCCAGCGTCATTTCTCATCATCTCTTTTTCATGTATAATGGCAACGTGCGATTATTATATTGTAAATAACAAAGAACAAAGTCAGTGGTGGTTAAATTGAATTATAAATTTATATTTATATGGATTAATTATATTAGAGAAATTAGAGAAAAACAACAAAATAATACAAACACAAAAGAAAAAGAAAAGAAAAGAATTTGCTTAACATTTCAAGGAAACATAAGTTACAAAATTTAAAAAATATTTCAAAAGAAAGAAATAAATGTAGCCTTTAAGTCCAAAAATAGATTATTGGAAAAATCTATTTAGAAAATAAAAGAGAATTTATAGAAAAAGAACAAAGCCGGGTATACGAAATTAAATGTAAAGAATGTAACAAAATTTATATTGGAAAAACATATCGAAACTTAGAAACTAGATTTAAAGAACATATATACTATATCAAAAATGCACTAAAAAACTCCAAATATCCAGAACACATTCTATCAAGCAAATATGAAACCGGGAATTATGAAGAAACATGCAAACTAATCTATAAAATTAATGATAAGAGAGAAATAATAATCATTGAAAATTTATTTATATTTATGTTAGACTAATATTATCCACAAAAAATTTTAAATACGAGGGGCGATTGATAAGTAAGGCCTCCATGGCTGTAACTTTTTTATTTGTTAACCGATTTTCAAAATTCTTTTTGTATAGGTACTTACGAGAGTGAGAGATACACAAACACTTTCCACATTTGATCTTTTTATTGATCATGGATGCGCATTTCGATCGCCATGCGATCTTCTTCAGCATATCTCTCACTCTCGTAAGTACCTTAAGTAATTATCCACAGAAAATAAGGTGTTTGCTTTCTCTTCTTTTTGTATCTTATACTCACATTTGTCCTCTATGTAATGCACTATTCACTTTTCGACATAATCCCCATTCCTTTCCAAACATTGCGCCAACGCGTGATTAGTTGGGTGAACCCGTCGGAGAGGAATTCCGGAGTTGTTGTCGACACCAGGATTGAATGGCAGCGTTTACCTCGCCGTCAGAACCAACTCATGTTCCTTAAGGGGCTCTTTCTTCTTTGGGAAGTGGTGAAAGTCGCAATGTGCAAAGTCTTTCATTTTTGAACTGCAATATTTCATCTTTGAACTGTAGGCGCTGCAACGCCTCTGGTGTGTGGTGACTCGTGTGCGGGCGGACGTTATCGTACTCCAGAAGAGGGTCCAAAGCTACCATTCAATCTTGGTGTCGACAACAACTCCGGAATTCCTCTCCGACGGGTTCACCCAACTAGTCACGCGTTGGCGCAATGCGTAGAAAGGGATGGGGACTATGTCGAAAAGTGAATAGTGCATTAAATAGAGGACAAATGTGAGAATAAAATACAAAAAGAATTTTGAAAATCGATTAACAAATAAAAAAGTTACAGCCATGGAGACCTTATTCATCAATCGCCCCTCGTAATATGGAAATAGTAGACAGCAATTTATTTTTCAATCAGTTACTAAAAGAAGAGAAAATAAAAGAATTATTAAGCAAAAACAAAAGATATAATTAAAACTTAATAAAAGACAATACCACATATACTATACTCTGTCCAACGAAAGTTGGAGCGGGCGTGTCCAGTTAAACTTCCTATTTCAATTGTTAGACATTGTTGATTCTACTTTTGACATTTCAGGACGGCGTTTGACATTTCAGGGGCCGCAAATTTTGCCTCGCAAAGGTTCTTTAACGTGCAGCCGGCAAACGACTACACGGGACCAACGGCTTTACTTCCCTTCCGAAGGAAGTGCGTGATCTCAGGATTTTCCCCTGAAAAATCCTCGTCGTCCTCGGCCAGAACCGGACCCGCGTACTCGGGCATCAGAGGCGATCACGCAACCACTGAGCCATCGAGGCCGATCAAAAAACTATAATTGAATCTCAAAAGAAAACAATGTAACCGGAAAAACATTAACAATGAATAGATAAATATTGTTCAAAATTAAAATACTTATATTTTAAGAAATTTAAAAATCAGTTGTTGTAACAATCTGGTCTGAAGATGTCCGAAAGGACGTAAGTCGACTAATTCCAAATGAATAAAACTTGGTATTGTAAATATGACGTTTTTTGAATAATTAATAACATACAATACAAAGTGAGATATAAAATGAATTTAATAGATTAAAAAAAAGGAAAATTACTGCATTTTCCACAGTTCAATTTGGCCAAAAGGATCCGTGAAAATTTAATTCTTTTAATTTTATTAATAGTAAAAAGAATAAAAATGGAACCAAACACTCTGCAGTTACAATAGCGATATCTTCATGATCACAAATTTTAAGCGTAAAAACATTCAATCACGTCATCAAATCAAGAAAAATATGAAAAGATACCATGGTAATGAAGAAGAGAGATAATCAATAAATCAAAAGAGAATTGTTCTTAAAAGTCCAAAAAAGCATTTGAAATGGCAGTTCAGTGAGAAAATAAAGTTAGAAAATTCCATTTTTTTAATTTTGAAATTGAGACATTTCTTGTGGTAATTTTAATGATCAGTTTAATACTGAATCAGAATCAAAAGATATGCAACATCATCACATTTTGTTTCAAAAATAAAACAACTTTAGCAGCCAATATAAACTTTACATTCTCGCTCTTATACAGGCTGTTTCAGATTACCCGTATCAGCTATTTTTTTTATTAAAGCTATTGATTGTAGATGTTTGAAAAAAGGGTTTTATGGACAAAACCTATGATAAAGAATTTATTTTTGGTAGTTTCATTTTCCAGAACAAACAGGAACTAGAGGGAACTGGAGTAAACTTTGAAAATTCAAATGAGAACTTAGGTCACGTAATGTATCTTTGGATTTACTAAAAATTTTTTTTCTAGTCCTCATCGTTTATAGACCTCTTATCGACGGACGTCATGCGTGACGCCATGCACTGATGCGCGCGCATCCTGGGAGGCAAAACATCGTCCATCACCCATAGGTTACTATAGGCCACGCTCGTTCACTGGCTTCTAATAAAGCATGGCTAACTTCAGTTGTTTGCCGGACAAAGAAAAACAAGCTTATATTCATAACTCACTCTGAGTAAAGGAGACAGTATGTTTGATCCTTATAATTGCGGAAATTTGCTGGTAGAACAATTGTGCGTTTCGGCCGGAGGTGGTATGGCTCGATATCTACAGTACACCTGTCTCATGGAAACGCCAAGTATATTTAAGCACGAAAATTTGAAAGCATTCATAACGATCAATGCACTGCTGGTCTGATGCACAGTTTTTATTTCGGTATTATCGGCTTCGGTGGCTTAGCGGTTGCGTGAACGCCTCAGATGCCCGAGGACGCGGGTTCGATCCCAGCCGAGGACGACGAGAATTTTTTTCAGGAGGAAAATCCTGAGATCACCCACTTCCTTCGGAAGGGAAGTAAAGCCGTTGGTCCCGTGTAGTGGTTTGTCGGCTGCACGTTAAAGAACCCTTGCGAGGCCAAATTTATGGTCACTATAACGCCATTCGGATATGAACATAGTTGTTGAAACGTTAATACCAACTAAACCAAATCAACTCTAGATGACATAGATGGTAAAAAAAAACAAAAAAAAAAACGGGATGAGCTGGCTGCTTTGATCTCTGATCTCAGTCAGAAAATTTAATTTGTTATATTTTCAATCATTTGTGGGTTTCAATCCTTCTTATCGATAGCTTGCTATCATAATATTCTTCGATTCTTTTCAAATAAGTGGATTTTGAAAATGTTATAAAAAGCCACTTCAATGTATAATTTTTTTTTTCTAGTTACACATCCAACCAACTGTACAACAGCTTGAAAAAATTATAAATAACTTAAAACGAACCAAATTTACACAAAAATTCTCATTTTTGTCGAGCAATCGAAGTGAGCCAGCCAAAACCACATAAAAACAGCAATCGCGACGATCCTTTTACCTACCAAGGTGCGCGCGCACACAGAAAATATGACGTCACGTTAACGTTTGTTTGTAGACATTGTGAGAGGTCTATTAAACAATTAAAGAAAAATGAAACATAAATCAGTAAATTAAGTTAATGAATTAAATAAAGACAATAAATTCACTAATTTATTCTGATATTGGTTTTCTAAGGTTACATTCTACCACAGACAATTCATAAGCGCTCAAAATGTGCACTATTTTGTATCAAACAACGCTGTGTTCTCTTTCTTACTATCTAGGTTGTTCTGAGAACTTCAGGATTGCTGAAAGACTCATAGGCCGCTCTAATTCTTTCATGTTTTCCTTTATTGTTGGACGCTGTTGGTAGACGATGTCTTTAATTTGGCTCCAAAAAAAGAAGTCATTAGGAGATAAGTCAGAAGAACTGTGTGACCAAGCAATTGGTTCTCCTCGTCCAATCCACCGTCCAAAAACTAACTGTTCAGCACTTCTTCGTGCATATCTTTTTGCATAAACCCTTGCAGCTGCTCTACAGTTCTGATGGCATTCTCCAAGTATCATCAGTATATCAAATGCTTCTTCTTTTGTAAAATGATTAGCATGTTGTTCTCAACAGTTAGCTTTTTATCTTCCTCAAATATAATCATGTGACAAGTAATCTGATGTAATTTAGAGGAATTGCAAATTAGGGCATGTGTTCTCATGTAATATTCATGGAGGTTTCTCTCATTTTAGCGATTTTACATAACTTTGCTTTTCATACACAGTCCAGTCACATTAATGTGACCACTTGTCAGTAGCCAGAATAATCATCTTTCGCGGCGCGGACAGCTGCGAGACGGGCAGAAAAAGAGTCAATAAGGTTCTGGAAGGTATTGACAGGGATGTGAAGCCATCCCGACTTCAGTTCTGTGGCGAGCTGCCGTAGGTTGCGCGGTGGAGGATTCATTCCGCGAACAAGCCGATCGAAGTGGTCCCACAGATGCTCTATGGGGTTTAAATCCGGAAAGTTTGGGGGCCAGGGGAGTACCGTAAACGCATCCTCGTGCTCTTCGAACCACGCACGGACACTGTATGGCACGTCGCATTGTCCTGTTGGAAGATGCCATCGTGCTGAGGAAACACAATCTGCATGTAGGGATGGACATGATCCGAAAGGACAAATGCGTACTTCCATTGATCCATGGTGCCGTCCACAATGATGAGTGCACCCAGGGAATACCATGAAATCAAACCCCAGACCATAACGCTGACTCCTCGGCTTGGACCCTTGCGGCCCGTGTTGTAGGGTGTTTGTTTTCTGACGCTGAACGCCGTACACGATCGCCCATCTGTCCGATGGAGCTTAAACCGTGATTCATCGGGAAAAGCCACCTTTCGCCGCTCTGTTGTTGTGCAGTTGTGGTACTGGCGTGCAAATGTCAGTCTTTGTCGCCGATGAACAGCCGTCACCAATGGTCCACAAAACAGCCATCTGCTGCGGAGTCCCATACATAGCAACGTTCGCTGAACTGTCGTTGAGGATACACGTTTGGTAGCCCCCTGCTTCGTCTGGGAGGTTAGCTGGTCCACGGTTGCACGTCTGTTGACTTGCGCCCATCTCCGTAGCCGTCGTTCACCTCTGTCATCTATGGTCCTTGTTGCCCCACACTTGGCACATCGCTGATTTTGGGTATTGCCATTCTGCCATGCACGGTACACTTTCATCACGGCGGCACGCGAACAGTTTACAAAACTAGCCCTTTCGGAAATACTGTCACCCTTGGCTCGTAAGCCGATGATCATGCCCTTTTGGAGGTCAGATAAATCGCTACGTTTCGCCATGACTCCAACAATTGCAATATTTTCTGCTTACCTCTGACACCCTTCCTATACCCCCCCCCCCCCCCTTTGATACGTGTACGTATCTTATGGACGTAACTATTTTCCGCTGATGTTGAACGTAGGGGATGGTCACATTAATGTGACTGGGCTGTGTATAATTACTGATAAAGTGTCTTAGGTCAACTGGACGGGAGTTCTACCGCAAGAGATTTTCAAGCTTGCAGAATGATGGAGAAAATGTGGAGATTATGTTGAAAAGTGAAGAAAAGTTTAAAGATTAAGGTGATATACTTGTATCAATAAATTTTAATTTGTAAAAAGCTGTTGTTCATGACTTTCAGTATGACTCTCGTACATATTATTTTATGGGAATTGCGATACATACAACTCTATTTAATTTTCCTCTAAAAAAAAAATTTTCCTCCTTCTTAGTTTTTTAAGTAAGAAGAATATCAAATTTAAAAAGATGGCGTTTATATTAAAAAAAACACAAGCAAAACAGATGTCGAAAAATCAGTTAATAAAAAATAATTTCAATATCATTTATAAATATTTTAATGTATCATTTCTTGGTACAAAAAACTATTTTTAAACCACGAACTGCTTCCCTGGAGAATCGTCTGTAGCGAAACCAACGCAATCTGAACTTACCCTGATGCAGACAAATCGATTTTTACATATAAAACGCGTTCTGATGGCAAGAAAATACAATAAACTAAAAATGAACGTCCGCAACTAAATTGGAAAACAGAATTTTTTTTAAATATTATGAAACTAAAAAAAATTGATCCATTCTTGTTGAGCTCATTGTTACCCTGCGGCGGTCAGAGCAAATGACGGAGCTCAACCTTACAAAAGGAATAACGCTAAAGAAGAATCCGTGAATATTAGCAATATCTTTTTTTTCATAACGAAATAGATAGAAAGGCAATGAAACGAAAATCGAAATTATCCATAGAATAAGTTTTCAACAAATATTCTACATTTAAACAAATCATTTGTGTCATATATAGTAATTAAATATCTGACTATGTAGATTCCTCAAAATGATATTTTGGAAGACATTTATTCTGTTTGTTCCAAAACACGATAAAAAAGCAATACAAGTTTCCTTTGGAAATGGAATTTTTTTGGCCCCCCCCCCCCGAAAGGTTCCTGACTCTGATATATCATTTGAAAAGAAATTGCAAATTGCTGAATTTTTAATAGAAGTGAAACATTCACGAGAAAATCGCAAAAAAAACACTCAAAATACGTAATCCACCCCTCCAAATTTGCATATAATTTGGATCTCGGTCTTTAACATTCTTCAACACACAAAATGATATGGAAATGAGAGTAGCTAATTTTGGATCAGTGAATTCGAAAATGTTATTGAAATTTCTTGTTTGGTCTAACCCATGACCTCATCTCAAATTACGAAGTTTTCCACTAAATAGTGGGTGCCCACGCTTATACTGTTGGCAGCATTCTTACAGCATGGTGGCTATACGTGATCGGCTATTGTCTCTCCGTGTTCTCGAGTGTTCCTCACCTGATCAGTAGTAGTTTTACCTGGATAGATTTTCGGTTTTAAAAAGTGACGAACGATAGTGGGTGTATTTCTGATGTGTACGGAAGTGTCCATCTGACATTCTGCTCTTATGGACAAGTAGAAAAATACCTCGCCAGTATGTAAATAACCCCGATAATTTCTACTACAAGGTGATTCAGTCAATTTCTGACCATTTCACTACTATGATTTATTGACCCATTAATGTTTACAAACTTAGCATTTCAGTATGATATTTTAGGCAGTTCGGAGTTTTTATTCCCGTGGAAAAGTCTTGATGATATGCTAAATGTGGCCACCACGAACGTTTTGAACTGCTCGCAGCCGAATGGTGAAGTTGTTCATAACTCTATCCAGGATTTCTGCATCCACAAGGGAGCAGCAGTCGACGATGCTTTGTCGCAGCTGGTCTAGGGCTCTTGGTGATGTAGTGAACACACTGTCTTTAAGGAACCCCCAGAGATAAAAATCACATGGGTTTAGGTCAGGACCCGTATGGGGCCAAAGAAAGCAACCCCCGAATCGATCTGGAAACCTGTTTGAAATGACACGATTTCCGAATTTCTGATGTGAATTTCTGGCACTTCATTAGTGGTGTGAGGCCTAGCCCTATCCTGTTGAAATCATTGATGTCGAAGCGGTATACGCTTCCTTCGCAGCTCGGGGATGAAGAAGGTTTCCAACATGTTAAAGTAAGCCTGTGACGTTACGGTGCCCTCAAAAAAGAACGGACCAATGATGCCTCTTTTGGAAATCGCGCACCAAGCCATAAAAGAACGAAGAGGTGACTTATGGATCTCATGAGGGTGCTGGAAACCCCAAAAACGAAAGTTGTGTTTATTAACGTCAACCTGACAGATGGAAGAAGGCCTCATATGATGTCCACAGGTTGTCCACAATGTCCTGATTGGCTTCCATTTCTGCTCCAAACTCCATCGCAAATTGTTGTCGCTTCTGTCTTCCAGTGTCTGTTAACTCCTGATAAACATGGATCTTATACGGGAACAGGTGTAAATCCTTTCTCAAAATTCGCCACGTCGTGGTATACGGCAGCCCTTCTTCAATGGATAGGCGGCGAACAGATTTTTTGGTAGGGGAATCGATCAACCTTGTGCGAACATTTTCGACAACTTCGGCCGTTCGAACACGAGTTTCGCTCCCGCCTTTTTTCTTGCCTTTAACACATCCAGTGGCACGAAATTGCTTGCCTGCCTGGTGCGTCTCGACACTTATACTCCTTCCGGAACTTTCTTTGCACGGTTACAGGTGATTATGTCTCGAAATACCATTCGACAACCTTGCATTTCTGCTCTGTTGATAAAGCGGGCGCCATTTTTCAACAATACGATTTTCATGCAGCGCCGTTACAACAATACAAATTCCAACTATTTAGAAATTCGATATGGCGTTCATATTCTTTTAATTGTTTATCCCTAATGCACGTCATTCGAGTGAAATGGTCAGAAATTGACTGAATCACCCGGTATATACAGGGTGATCCAAAAGCCAGGAAGAACTTTTAAACTCAGTAATTCGAACACGAATGTAGATAAAAAGATTTTGTGTGCACAGAGAGAATTGAAATGAAGTAGAATTTTTTTCCCAGGAAAACATTTAATGCTAGAATTGTCCGGTTTATGACCAACAGATGACACTGTCAGGTTACAGACATCAGTTTATGCAAATTTTAAGATTATAGATGCGGATTAATTATCGGCTTACAAATATTCAATGTGCTGTCCGTCATTCAGCAGCACAACCGTAAGACGAGATACCATACAGTTTACTGCATTAATAACCTATGTCCGCCACATCGAGAGAAATATTGCTTAATGCAGTAAACTGTATGGTATCTCGTCTTACGGTTGTGTTGCTGAATGACGGACAGCACATTGAATATTTGTAAGCCGATAATTAATCCAGCATCTACAATCTTAAAATTTGCATAAACTGATGTCTGTAACCTGACAGTGTCATCTGGGTTGCCGGATGGAATCCTTCACTGATGCAAATGATGTGGGTTGGTCGCGGTACACTTTTGACTTCAGGTATCCCCATAGCCAAAAGTCACAAGGTGTAAGATGGAGCTATTTGGGTGGCCTTGCATGCGCAAAATATCAACTGAGGACACGATTCTCACCAAATGTTGAGCAGAGCAGTCATTGTACAGGCGCAGTAATATTCGGGGTGCTTCATCTTGCATAAAGGTGACTGTATGGAGTGTTTGTCGCCCTCACAATTCTGGAATGATGCTGGTAAGTAACAGTGCTGCACAGCGCACACAAGTGACGATAACTGTTTTTAGAATCGTCCCTGTGACTTCCTCGAATAAAAATGGACCGATTATGAACTCAGTGGTGAAGTCACACCAGACTAACGTTTGGCTGATGTAGGGGTTGTTCAACAGATGCATCTGAGTTTTTCGTTAATTGTGTGTGTTAACACTGCCAGAAAGTATGACATGCGGTTTATTGTTGTGCTGCTACCGATACCAATACTAAAAAGTATTGATACTTGCCAGTATCGAGTACTCAGGTATCGTATATTGTAATATGGCTCAAGTATCGATAGTATCGCTAGTTTGCACGTCGATACTCGATACTGAAAAAACCTATGAGTCGCCTAATGAAGATGTTCGATTTTCAGCGTTAATTCAGAATCTGTTGAATATTTTAACGCTTTTATTCCAGTGGCTGCCTACTGATTAGGGAAGTGTCTTTCGAAGCGTTTGTTTTTATTTCTCCTAATGAGGTCGAGCTGATTTTATTTTTTTTTATGGGCGCACGGGATATATAAAAAAAAGCTAATGACTCGGATACGTGATGATAGCCTCCGTAAGTCTGTTTTTCAAAATTTAATAATTTTATAAAAATTTCAGTTAGGTGAAACTAAATGTTCCTATATGATCAATCATGGTTTGGCTCCGTATTTCCACGAGTTACTTTCACAAAGATTACGGGCATGTGACGATTATGTAATCTGTTTTGATGAATCCCTGAACAAGGTTGCACAAAAAAGTCAGATGGATTTGTTTGTTAGGTATTTTGATGTGAACAACCAAAAAGTTGTCAGCCAGTATTTTAATAGCTCATTCTTAGGCCGTGCAACATGTTCTTGATAAATTCAATGAAGGACTGTTTCCGCTCCCACGTAAAAACATTCTGCAAGTTTCGATGGATGGTCCCAATGTAAACTTAAGTTTTTTGAAAAAATTGAATTGTATAATGCATAATGAAAATCCTGATGGGAAGAAACTGTTAGACTTAGGTGTTTGTGGACTTCACGTTATCAATGGGGCGGTGAAAACAGGTTTGCTATATTTTTTATTATAAAAAGTAATGAAAAATAAACATTTTTTAAAGTCATAAATGCTGCAAATGTTTGATGTCTATACGATGTTCAAACTCCTCGCAAACCCTCTCTAGCATTTCAGCATTGACAGTTCCCAAGCTGCAGAATGTGATGTACACACATTTCTCCGTGATGCATACTATTTGTTCAAGGACTCCCCAGCTAGGCGGGCTCAATATACGCAATTAACTGGGAGCACATCCTTTCCATTGAAACATTGCACGGTCAGATGGGTTGAGAATGTAGCTTGCCTAGAAAGAGCTTTGAAAATATTTGACAATCTTAAAGAGTTCGTTTAAGTACTAATTTAAATCAAACGAAGCCATGTAAAAATTTTACTACAGCAACTCAAGATGTGTTTATGAAGTGTAAATTAGGATCTTTTAAAACAGTTGCCTCCCATTGTGAACCCTTTCTTAGAAAATTTCAGAGTCCAGAACCACTTGCTCCATTTTTGTACTCCAGTCTTCATGATCTCCTCAGGGGTCTACTAAATCGATGTGTAAAACCGGATGTGATGATGGATTCAGACACTCCTGCAAAGCTTGTCATGATAGACTTAAATAATAAGGAAATATTAGTAGATGTAAGGAAGTTGGATGTTGGCTTCTGCACTGAAAAGTACCTCAAAGAAATTGTGAAAGCTTCAGAAAGAGAAATTATTGGTTTCAGGTGTGACTGCCAGCGATTTCTTATTGCCACCATTCAAAAGATCGTTGAGAAAAGTCCTCTAAAATACAAAATTGTAAGAGGCATAACGTGTTTTGATCCCAATCTCATCATCACAAATCCACAAATGGGTCAAAGCAGGATTAAAATAGTTCTTCAAGCACTACATGATTGCAATAGGATTACCGAAAACGTTGCCGAAAGGGCTAAGCTACAATACTCGTCTCTTTGCCTCGACTCGACAGGAGTTTTAGGAGAATATTTTCAAGAGTATATCAGTGACGATACAGTGAATATGAGACTGGATGCGTTCTTTGCGAATATTTTGAATAAGACTAAATATTCTGAGCTCTGGCATGTAGCGAAATTGTGACTCATATTATCACACGGTAAAGCAGCTGTGGAAAGTGGGTTTTCCATAAATAAAACTTTGGTTGTGGAAAACCAACATGAGATTTCTCTCATATCCCAAAGACAAGTGCGCGATGCTATTCAATATTTTGGAGGCATATACAATGTGACTATAAATCGAAGAATGCTTCAGTCAGTCTGGTCTGCACGTCGGCGCTACCAGTCCTACTTGGAAGAAAAACGTCAGTTGAATGCTGAAAATTTTAAAAGAAAATCGGAAAAGAGGGCGATTGATGAAGAAACGAAGAAACTAGAAAGTAAAAAGAAGAAGATTAGACTGTCTGCCCAACAAGAAGAGGAAGCTATATAAAATAAATTAAGTGAACAAAAAAAAAAAAAAAAGAGTATTCTGTAAAGCAAATTATGTAAGCTTCGATATGTAATAAAATAACGTAATATAATAGTTATGTCTGAAAAGCTTTTGTGGAGACGTGTTTTAAAAAGATAATAATTACGATTTGGTCAGGGAAATGAGACCGTCGAAGTCAGGGATAGTCAAGGAAATGAGATACAGATTTTCTGTGGGAACCCTGTCCTAGTAATAGTAATGAGGTCTAATTGTAATGAGTGATGTTAGCCTCCACGTGCTCCAGTATAGGTTCGACGTCCTCTCAGAAATGCATTTTACCATATAAATAAATACTCATTTTTACTCGATACTATCGCTACTTTCTCATTGACTACTCGATATTGGTATCGAATATTTTATTAAAGTACTCGATACAGGAAGTATCGATGCTTCATTGGTATCGCACATCACTAATGCAGTTTATCGATCCAGAGCACAGTGAAAAGCCAGTCGTGCTGCTGCTCCATTCTACTGAAGACCCAATTAGCGAAATCTTGGCGAGTGATGAAGTCGGACATTACTTCAGGATAATTCGCAGTGATCGCCATATGCTGCTGTACGAAATGCCAATCCCTCGGGACTTTTCTCGAGCACTGCATTCCCACGATGTTCGGCCAAAGAACCCCTGAATTCAAATCGTCGTATCATTTTTGTCACTGCAGCACACATCGTAAGTTCTTTATCATCTCGCATTCCATGCATGCGTCGATATGCCCGAAATACCGCACTGACACTTTCCTTATTCTGATAATAAAGTTTAACTAAGAGGGCCTTCTCGATTAATGACAGCAATTTTATTCCTACAATTTCGTTACGGCATCTGTTGGTCAAAAATCGAGCAATTCTAGCATATATTTTTTAATGAATTATAATTGAAAAATAGGAAAGAAAATTCCATAGCCTGATTTAAACCAGGAAACTTCAGCTCATGCTGCTGACGCGCTAACCAAATGCGCTAGCGTAGACACGAAAACATTACGCTATTTACAAATTGTCACGGAACACAAATGGCATCAAAGATTCCGTTTACAGCGTCGGTCGCTTTCGCACACGAATCGTCTATTCATTGACGTGGAAAGCAAGCCAACTTAATACTCGTCGCCAACGACGTATAGCGGAAGCGAGAAAAGGGAAATTACGCCAACCAGAAGAAAACTTGAAGTCACGAGATCAAGCCAAAAGCTCGAGACCATCGAAGAAAACGGAGGTCAAGGAAACGTGGAGAAAATCAGGAGATGGCTTCGGAGAATTCTCTGCTTTACATCTCAAGCGAGAGAACAGCAAGAGGAGATAAAATTCCGACGAGCTGCTGCGGAGAAACTGACCAGGTGCGGCAGCGGAATGCGAGCTGTGTAGATGGCTCCCTCGTTAAGAGGCGTCGGTCACCGAAGACAACGTTAAGATGAGCGAAAGCTTCCTCCCACGGCCCTCCTTATATTCCATTAATTCTCTAAGGAACTGTTATTTCGCTTTGGCTCTGAACTATTTGGTACAGGCCCGAGCTAACGAGACACGCCTTCGTCGAAGTCTGCCACTGTGATTTGAAATATTCCTCTCAGATAAGAAGTATATGGCCGTTCGGCTTATCCCCCTACTTAGCTGAACAATTGGGATTCGTTCTCCTAACGTAATC
>JAHWFO010111663.1:0-12694 GCA_023313115.1 Rhysida immarginata | reverse complement strand
GAGAAAACCCCTTATCGTTTTGTTTATTTTTGAGAGCAATTGAAATTGAACTCATTCTATCGGCGATATCTTTCTGAATGTTCACGCTATTTGCTTGGGCTTTTTATAAGAGTAGCTCTATACATTTGGCTAATAAATTATGCAAAAGACATTTTGGTAATGCTTGTGCATGTGCAGTTAAACATTGTTTAGTAAAAATGCTCATATATCATCAAATATTTAATATTTTTATTTTCAGATTGCAGAATGTTGTCTCTTTTGTAGTTTGTCAAGTGTCCTGAAAATAGCATTGCATTGGGTTGAAAACCCTGTAAGTTATAGACAAAAAACTTATGAAAACATTTCGATTTTTTTAAATAAGCAAAATGAACACAGGTAAGTAATAGAAGCTTCATAAGCATATGCTGTAGCTACAATGAATTTCAAGGATTATTTTTTACAGGGTGATCCCAAACATTATTTTTTTGGTTCACTTTGTTGCTGGTCCCCTATTTGCCTTCAGGAGAAAACCTTCACTGGAATATGAGGTGTAACATCCTCTTTACACCCCTGAAATTTCAGGATTATTCATCAAGTATTTTTCTAGATATTTGACAAAACGTCTAAAATCGCAAGTGTCCAATTACTTCCTTCCAATCAGTGTACATGAAATCGAACAGTTAGACATTAGAAATGTAACTGATCATTCGGAAATTGGATCCGTGTTGGAGATGGATCTCGATTATCCTAAAATCCTACATGATCTACATTCAGATTATCCATTGGCACCAGAAAACATAAACATAGCATTAGATATGTTATCACCATATAATAAAAAATTGAATGCAGAATTTAAATTACCTAGCAGGACAAGAAAATTCGCTCCAAACCTTCATTAATAAAAAACTATATCTGTCATCATAAAAAATTGAAATTTTATCTTCTGCATAAAATGATTTTAAAAAAGATTTGGAAAGTTGTTGCTTTCATTCAGAAACCGTGGTTGAAACCTTTCATTGGCAATACAAATAAAAGGCAACCAGTGTGTATTGATTTTGAAAAAGATTTCTTTAAATTACTTAATAACTCAATTTACGGAAAGAGTATCGAAAATTCAAGAAACAGAATAAATATATCATTGGGAACATCACTAAAAAAGCTAGAAATTAATGACGAAACCAAACGTATAATTTTTCAATATTTTAAATGAGGAGATTGTCTTGTTTAAATTAATCTTAAAATCGTCTAAAAGTAATCTTAAATAAAATCTTAAATAAACCGAATTACATTGGTTTTTCCGTTTAAGATTTATCTAAGGAAATTATGTATAAGTTTCATTATGAACACATGCTAAAAACCTATCCAACAAACTGACAGTTATTATTCACAGAAACTGACTCGCTAAATTAGTTCATTAAAACCGATGACATTTATGCAGAAATGAAAAGGTTATTTTTATCTGACACAAGTAATTACCCAGAAAAACACCTTCTTTTTTTGACCGAAAATAAAAAAATACCTGGCAAATTCAAGGATGAAATGGCTGGAACACCAATCAATGAATTTGTTGGTTTTAAATCTAAAATGTATTCCATATCTTACAGAACAAAAATTAAAAAGGTTGGGAAAGGTGTCAAAAAGAACTTATTAACTAACATAATTAATCATAAGGTTTATTTGCATATTTTGAAAAAAGCATCATCTTTACCCTATGCACATTATTAAGAGTTTCAAACACATACTATACACAGTCGAACTCAATAAAATATGCTTGAGTACATATGATGATAAGTGATACATTTTAGATGATGGAATCAGTACATTTCCTTATGGTCATTACAAATTTAAAAAAAATACAATTCTGAATGATTCATAGAGAACAAAACTTGTGATAACATACGAATATGGATATCTTCTTCTACATATATAAAGAAGGATGTATGTTTCTGGGTTTGTGCGTTGGTTTTTTATACAAATCTGCAGTTTTCTTCCTATCATGATGAAATTTTACATACTTAAACTTCAAAGCATGAGGAAGGTCACTGTCTACCTCAGATATTGAAAAAATATAAATTATTGATAAAAAATCGATATTCATGGTTTTGGCAAGGCACATAATGAAAAATATCTCATGACCAACAATGCAAGGTAAAGTTTGTGCAACAATACTTATCAACAATGGTTTCAACATGCAATTCACAAACACACTATACGGACCAATAATATATATCTCATGACCAACAATGAATGCAAGGCAAAGTTTGTGCAATATAGATAAGGTTCAATTTGTAACAATGCATAGAATTCCTGTTATTCAGGCTTTTCTTAGATAAGAGAGTTCTTAGTACTTAACAATTTTTTGAAAATCTTTAAAAATGATCTGTAACTGAAGATAATGAAAAGTTACCAGACTATTGAGAAAGACTGGAAAGACAACAGAGGAAGCACTCCTTATTGAGTGCTGTATTGAGCAAATGGTTAGCAAGTAAATAGAAGAATAGGCAATCGCTACACTACACAAAGTGATGAATGGCCAAGTTTTGCTTCAAGACATCAAGATAAGAATGGGAATTGCAACAACATCATGTG
Source organism: Rhysida immarginata (assembly GCA_023313115.1). Taxonomy (NCBI): domain Eukaryota; kingdom Metazoa; phylum Arthropoda; class Chilopoda; order Scolopendromorpha; family Scolopendridae; genus Rhysida; species Rhysida immarginata. The sequence goes on along the minus strand of JAHWFO010111663.1, from coordinate 10,126 downwards.
TACATCTAAAGTATGATTATGTGAGTAAGAAATTATTTAGACTAGCAGTGGCATCCTTGGAGAGGTCAATCCACTTTGAGCCTTTAAAAAAATATTTTTCAAATTTTCATTGAGAATTTTTACTGTATTAATTCTAAGCGCTTTCATGTGTTTATTTTAAGATATTGCAAAATTTAATCCAAAAAAAGTCTGAACCAAGCTGGGATTATCACCTAGCTTATTTGGTAGCACATCAAATCCAAACATTTCCTAAAAATACATTTTGACTATATTCTGTGGGAATGTGTATATATTGGAAACCGAGACGCAGATAATCTGATGATTGAACGTTCATTTCCAAGAATTACTCATAATGAGCATAAAATGATGATTCAGTGACAGAACATTAATAAGATAGCGTCTATTGATGAGCCAAAGGAGTCATGCGTGCCTCCCTTGAGCTCCCTAGCAAACGTCCAGACAACTAGCAAAAATTTATGGCTGTAAAGGAAAGAAAAAGAATGAGTATTGGTAAGAGAAACTCTGCAACTAAAACAGAAAAAGCTGTATGGGAATTTGAAACGTCTGAACAACGGGAGTTTCGAATAGCGCAAGAGCTTCTACATCAAGGGCAAGAAAAACTTGAGTCTAAAGTATCTGGTGATGTTCCGCAGTGGTGAGACAAGTCAAGAAGAGTTTAGATAATGTCACGGTATATCACCTTGTATTCCTGTTTTTCATATTTTTCGTAGAATGGATAGTCCCTTTGCTCCGTGTTGTAATGATTAAGTTATTATTTAACCAATTGGGAGTTATAATTTAATTTTTTGAGATTGTTCTGTTTACCTACAAGTGTAATTATCCCGAGCAACACCGGGTATCTCTGCTAGTTATAGATTAAAAGGAAAACGCAAAAATGAAATTCGAAACTGAAGAATTTTTTTAAATAATGATTAATACAAAACAAATACAACAACAAGCAAGTTAAACTTATCATAAAAACCCAAATTTTGTATCATCGCTATCATCATCAACAAGAAAAACCCATTTATAAAAAAAATTCAAATATTCATTTCAAAAATATGTATAAATTAAATTTTATATATAACCATATTGTTAAAAATATTAATCGCAATTTCAAATATCCAGCATATAATTATGAATTCTTTTTATAAGTTAAAAGAAATATGAAAAAACTTGGTTGTTGTGGCACATTGGAAAAAACCCTGCTTACTTTTCTCAGGAATATTTATTACTACAATATGTTGTGCTCAGCGCAATCGAGCAGAGGCAATTAGTAACATCGAGACATTTGCTTTTGTTGTATCACTTAATTTTGTTGCGTCATTTGCTTCATTTGCCAATGAAAAGTCCGGATTTGCGTAATATGACAGACTAATGCTACAAACAATTAAACATATTGTTCCTTTTACCTGTCATTATTATTTGTACCAAAAATCTCCTTTGTAAAAAAAAAAACAAATTAATTTCTTTTTTCTTCTTCCTTCCATTATTTGAGTTATCTATCTTTTTTGTAAAAAATATAATTCCTGACAAATTAAAGACACTAATAAACAATTTAAAAACCCATCTGGTGTTATTTATTTCATAGAAAATTTTTATTATCATAGGGTGTACAAATGAAAATGAAACTACAAGTGTAGAGGAAAATGGAATAAAGTCTTTGTAGAGAATTAAGTTTATCCACAATAGATTGAAATACATAACATAAAAAATTTATATTTGTCAAATTTAATAAAATTATTTTTATAAAAAAACCCTAAAAGAAAAATGTTACGGAGAGCACAGTGATCTCTTTGACATCTGGTCACATGACCAAAACAAAACCAAAACAGGAAATCGGACAACTCCATCTTGAAAAACATTACGTCTTATTGAAAAACATACAAATTCTTAAAATGACATTCACATGACCTGATTGCACCAATCAGAGAGCAGGAATGGAAGTGGACAGGAAAAGGTGGCCATCTTGGAGCAAATGACACTCTTGTACACTACTTCGTTGATTTCACTCTTGATCTGGCGGATCTCGGTGACTAGTTCCTCATGCGGAGAAGAATTGCGGACAAGTTTAAGAATGTTGTGCAAGACAAGGAGAGACCGCCGTTTGTGCCTAGCCTCTTGCATTCAACTCTTCTTGAAGCCTAGCCACAAAGCCAGTGATGGAGACAGGCCACGAAGTTGATTTTCGATGAATTGAATGAACCTCCCCTTATAGTCTTTGTTGTTCAGCAGAGAAATGTTCGGGCACCAATTCTCAACAGTGAAGGCCCTGTGCCAAATGGTGGAGACAAAGATGAAAGAGGATCCCATGACGACATGATGGCACTGTGGTCAAAAAATGAGTATCGGGCCATTGCCATCGAACCAGGAGTGTCAGCAAAATTACAAATAATGAGAAATAGATCTAGGCGATATGACACAATGGGTCCACAATGGAATGTTAACCCAGGAGAATTCCTTCATGTAAAGTTGTTCCATAAGTCGAAGAGAGAATTTTGCTGACAAAGTTGGACAAAAAGATGTTATTAATGTCCGAATGGCAGTTGAAATCCCCAGCCATAATGACGGGAAGAGAAGAGCACAGGAAAACTTGATATCACTGAAGAAGAACTTTTTCTCTGCTGAACTGCACACAGCATAGATGTTAAGCAGTCTGAAACTAACATTGGATGAACAGATGTAACGCTGTTACTGGAGGGAAGGATCCAGTTCACTGTCACATACACAATTTTCAATTTGGAGGGAAGGATCCAAGATGATAGCGACCCCTTGACCAAATGGAGATGAGGAGTTGATGCAAAAGCAGCTGCCAGGAAACATAATGCGACTGTTGGGCAATTCCTGGAATTGCTCTGATGAGGCCAGCTTAACTTCCTGGAGAAGAAAGATGTCTGGCCTATGAAGAGCAATGAACGTTGGTAGTGCAAATGGCTCGAACAAAGACCCTAGGGAATGCACGTTCAGTGAAATTATTTTCATGCTGCAGACTCAGGAGGGCGGCACTGACCAGTATCCATAGGGAATGGCAACTTTGAAGCAGAAGAAGGCTTCGACGACCTACAGATTGGCGAGCACGCTCGGTAAGATGATTCACTTTGGGAACTGGCACTGCTCTCTCTCTGCCAGATGAAGAGGAGCTTCTCCCATCCCTTTTGTTGCTATGGTGTTTCGATTTCTTCTTCCATGGGCTCGATCTGATGCAGGCCCACTCTGCGTCGAAGTAGATGGAGCAGACATGATCCCAGGCATGGATGAAGACAGTGCATCATGATGAGACAGACTTTCTGATTCTACTGGCTGTGAAAAGGGCCAAGAAGGCGATGGAATAGGCAGAAATTCCTCTAAATTCGGCGTCCTAACACAGCTTAATAAATCAGAGACCACCTCATCCGTCACACTGCCGTCTCCAGTAATGACGTCGCCCAAAGATGGTTGTAGTGAAGGGAGGATCTCATGCCGTGTCACAAGAGGTGGAGGAAGAAGTTCCTGCAGAGGCTCTCCAGATGGGAAAGGAGGCGGCGACGACAAAGTTCCCCAAGATGAATGAGATGGAGAAGCAGGAGGTAAAGTAGCTAGGTCCGACAATGCCTGCACTGACATTGTTGTCGACTGTTGAGCTGGAAGCGATGCTGCTGGTGCATTCCAAGGTTTTCCTGGGCAACGATGGTATTTGCCCACTACCGTGGAACAAGTTTCACACTTTTTAAGAAGGGGCAATCTCTCCTAACATTGATGTTGGCTTTTGTAGGAAACATAGGCCCGTTCCCCATAGATCACAAGGGAATCAGGGATATCCATCTCATGTTTCATATCGAAGATAATATCCCCATTCTAAAGACTAGACGCATCTTGGGTGCACTGGTGAGAGAGGGTTAGCACCTTGCCATACCCCTACATGAAACTTTTGATTTAGCCAGTCGACAAAAAGGGCGAAATTCACCGGACTGTAAGGTTCAGGTGTTCTGGGTCCGCGTGGTAAAAGTGGACGTTGGTATTGCCCACTTTCACGCAATCTACTTCGATGACGTGGTCACCAATTGCCCTTTGATGCCATCCTAAAGCCGAAAGACGCTGCTAAACCTGAAAAGCACCAGATGCTAGCACCAGAGGAATACCAGTGTTGTCATAAATCCTTTTCATGAGCTCGCCGACAGAAAAACTTCCATGGCCGACGAGCATAACCATTGTCTCCATGTTACAATGACTTAAATAAAGAAGAGTCAAAAATTGAAGGGGGAAGATGAAACCTCCCCCAGATGACATGGAGGGAGGACCGTTTTTCAGAAAGACACCAAGATAGGAAAGACAAGGTGTAGGAAAACAGCAGAGGCCTGGAGTTCATCTGCTTTTACCCCTTCATCTACACTTTTTAACCCCTCCCCAATTTTTTTTAATCAAAAAATTGATTTTTCTCGAACGTCGTATTTAGAAAGTGTAAAAGAGCTCTATCTTCTTTTGCATCTCATCATTTCCGATCGCATGATATATGACATACCATATGTTGCCATAGTTCTAAAGATCCAGTAACTGCCACCCCCACAATTCCGACCCCATTGGGACAATTTGGCCCTAACTTCATGGTAATGTTGATCTTGCTTAGAGGAATTCTGTATACCGAATTTCACTCCTTTATATACAAAAATACGCGTAAACCTTTGGGTCTCCCCTAATTCCCGCCCCCGAAACTCCGACCCTAGTGGGCCAAATATAACCAAACTAAATAGTGAAGGTGTACATGCCCATAGTAATCTACATTCCGAATTTCAACCTTCTACCTCAAAAAATGCAGAAATTATGAAGGGGACGGACGAACCGTTGGATAGACAGACGGACATTGTGAAAACAATAAGTACCTCCATTCTTCCGCTACTTAATAAGACGAATACTGAATTCATTTTATATCTCACGTTGTATTGTATATTGAAATAATTAATTATTATCAAATGTCCATTTTACAACACAAAGTTTTATTCGGTAATACTAATGGTAGAAAAACAATATAGTGATGTCTTAAAACCAAGGAAAAAATATTATGTGGATAATTATTACAATAATAAATGAAAGAAAACTCTTTAACCACAACGAATAACAGAAAAATACAACCTGGATACGCGCATTTCAAAAGCACTGCTTTCATCTTCGGCAGGAATCCATGACTCCGTGAATCCACTCTAATGAAAGTGAAGTGAAGTCAAACCAAAAATCGACAATCGAACAGCAGCTACATTCAAAAACTCCGTGCTAGTCGTGTTAAGCTTTAGCACTATCCGTGCTGAGTTAATTTTTGAATGTGCTCGTGTTGTCTGTGCTGTCTAGCACGATTTGTGCTGCCACTTGAGTTGAGACCGATCAGGCAGAGTATTGTTACATCACCTATGGTAGGGACCTATTCTTTTGAGAAGAGTCTTAATTGAAATTACTTTATCATAGTCACAAGCGGTAAATGAAAGGTCAAAATTCGAGCAGCAATGTTTTTTGAATTGAAACTGTCACAAGACAACTGAGACATCTTGAAATGTATGTTAAGCGTATGCACAGGATGCCTTGTCAATATGAAAAGCTCAGTTTTAGTTTTCGAAATTCCTGGATGGAGATGAATCCGTCGAAGATAACACCCTCTCTGGACTCCTGTTGATGGAGATGCACTGAAGGCAGTTATTGCGGCTAATCTATGCCAAACCTGTCATGCATTAGCACAGTGACAGAGGGAATTGTGCATTATCATTTTCGCATACAAGGAAAAGTTAAAATATTGGATAAATGGATCCTCCATAAGAGCCCGCTCTAGCTTTCATACCGCCCCGGAAGCATATTACCGACTTTTACATTGCTAGAGTTCATTAGGACTCTTATGCGATCTCCTATTATGTCAGAAGCGGTGTGTTATGGATAATTAGCTTTGAAAACGTCATCCACAGTATGACTTAATAATATTTTTATCTTTAATTTAATCGTTTTTTGAAACAGATGTCTGTTTTTTATCGCACAATAAATTTGCTTAATTTTTTTATATCGCAAAATAAAATTATCGAACATGACTTTACTTCAACGGCACTGATGAATTTCGCATTCTGTTTATTATTCGTTCAATGCTTGTGAATAGGCTTTTAAGAAACCTTTTTTTAATCTAAAAAGTATCCAAAATTTCATTTTTATGAACTCTAGCAATATAAAGATAGGTAATATGCGCTCCGGACAAAAAGACAAACTGCCCCCTTTAAATATATACTTTTTAAAAATATACAGGGTGTCCCAACGGTACACGTCCAAAATGAAAAACTAAGTAAAGAACCTCAGTACTTATGAGAATCATCCCCATGTATGTATCCGAAATGTTATTATTATGGAAATATTAACGATTTTGTGATTTTGTCACTAACCTTACCTTATCCCATTAAAATGTGTGTTTTTTGGAATGTATGTCGTTTTGAGGAATTTGGTCAATGGAATTATATTCTTTGGGCAACATAATATTCAACTTCAGAAAATGGACGAACTGCATGCATACAATTTTTCCCAAATCAAGGTTAAAGTAGGAAGTTCTGAGTTATTATGAAGTTTCAGAAATCTTTGATGATGAATCTAAACAAAATAAATCAGGTCAGGAGCAATGATACGTATTTAATAGACTGTCAGAAAAAAAAGTACATGTAATAGGTTAAAAAAAGCATGCAATTTTAAAGGTAAAAATAGGAGTTGCATAGTAAAATTGATATATCCTCTGGGAACAGCTAAATCATCTTAAAGGTTTCTACAGGTGGATTATTGAAAACCCACACATATTACGAGAGATCAAAAAGTAAGTTGCACTAACTCGCCGCAAGAGCGCGCTGTGTGTTGCAATCTTGGGCAAAGCGGAGAAAGGGACATTAACTGCGCAGACGTCGGATAGGACGTTTGCTATGATTTCCCGTCGTGTTTTGTGTGAATAGCGGGCTAAAAGCAATGGCGCGTCAACTGGATGGCCACTCCACTTGAGGTGCGAGCAGCAATCCGATTTCTATGGGCCAAACGGGTGAATTGCACGGACATTCATCGTGAAATCACTGCTGTATATGGAAATTGAGCGTCGATGTGATTTTGTTGCACGATATTTGAGTCCTCACAAGGCCCGCCAAACGTGCGAACTGCTGCAGCGATTCAAGTGGGAGGTTTGTCAACATCCTCCATACAGTCCCGACTTAGCGCCATGCGACTTTCATCTTTTCGGTAAGCTCAAAACGGAACTCGGTGGACAACGATTTCGAAACGATGAGGACGTGAAAGCGGCTGTCACCGTGTGGTTACAAAACGCTGGAGGAGATTTCTATGCATCCAGAATCGAAAAGTTGGTTGATCGTTCGGATAAATGTTTAGGGTCTCTTGGGGGCTATGTGGAAAAGTGAACCTACACTGTATGCTGATATAGCCCCGTGTTGCTTTTGTATAGGTGGTGTAATAAATGGCCATACCGTGGAAGTGCAACTTACTTTTTGATCTCGCCTCGTATTTGGAAAACATGTCATTACAATAACTGTTCGAAGTGTCTGCCGCCAACTTCTACACACACTGTCCAATGAATTAGAAACCCGTGATGAATTACTGTACTGATATGTAAAGCGGGGTCACAGGTCAGAAACGATTGTGATATGCAAATGAATGCAATCATGTGAGGTACATGCTCATTCCAAGCTGCAGGTACAGGGTAGGAACAAGCTGCAGCTGCTCAAGTTGAAAATAGGGAAAACAGCAGACTTGTCTGATTTCCAAAAAGGAGTTATTGTGGGAGCCCGTCTAGCTGGAGCTACGATTTCCAACTGACCGGTATCTCAAAAGGTCAGGTCTCCAAGGTGTAGAATGCGTGGAAACGGAATCCACAAGAGTTGTCGAAACGGCAGAATTGTGGATCAAAAACAATCAACACAGACAGGGACCGACGTCGTCTGAGACGGATTGTGTGGCAAAACCGAAGGTTTACTCTGGACCAACTGACGGCAGACTTCAATGAAGGATCATCGCAACCCATCTCCTCCAGAACAATGCGCCGAGAGTTGAAGCGAATAGGGATGGGAAGTCGCATGCCAGTGAGGAAGCCCCTGGTGTAAGCAACAAACCGGAAAGTTCGCCTGCAGTGGTGTAAAGAATGGTGTGACTGGACAGTAGACGACTGGAAAAAGGTGATGTGGTCGGACGAGACCATTCGGCCACAAAACATACACAATCATCCCCGTGCATGAAGGACGAAAGTGAATCAGGAAGTACCCCCGGGCGCTTCTAATGCTATTTATCTCATATCTTACAAAATTTGAATAAAACCAAACGTCAGTACCTATGCATAAAGCAAAAAAGAAAATCCGATTGCATAGCAAATCGAAGTCCGTGAGAATAGCCAAAACGTATTAATATCAAAACGAAACCAAACAACAATAGCATCGTAAATTAAACAAATCTAAACCCGTAAAAGACAGAAGATAAACATCAATAATTATACGACAGGTAACCCCTTAGGGCCTACATCAGACGTGTCCGGCGCATCAAACAATAACGCTAAGGTGAAGTTCGGCAGACACGACCTAAAGCGCGTTTTAAACACAGTTTATTTCTTATATTGTGGTTTTAAAGTTAAGGCAGTACCATCTATTGACAAAGTTCAGAACTAAAGTGTTATTATGTTAACATTAAAGTTATTAGGTTTGGTCACTTCACAAAATGTTGGGCAAACCTATCCAAAAAGGGGTAAACAGTATTGGATTTATCTCTAATTTATCTAATCGCTATTTGCCTTTATTCTTTAAGCCACTGTTGCAAACTATGTTGAATAATAAAAATTCTAAGTAATGGTTTAAGATAATTAGGTTGCAATAACTGAATGAAGATACTTTTTCGACATTTCAAAAATCAGAGAAGTCACCATATAATTTTATGTTCAGAAACATGATTTTACTTTTCAAATGTAAAAACCATGTTTTCAATGAAAGGATATTACATTTTAAAGAAGAAAGAATCTCTTTGCTATCCAAAGTTTATTATACAAATAAAAATATTGCAACAATTAAAATTCTTCTGCTCATCCTGAGTTTAACAATAATACTGTCGTAACAATCGAAACAATTCCTTTTCGATTAGCCAATATGATCGCCTGAAGCTACACAGACACAAACGTACAGACTTTTAGTTTTATATATATAGGGGAAAATATCTTCGCATTGAATGATGGGTACAGCTGCCATTTTTTGAGGGCAAGAGGAAGGCAATCCTATACTGCTACTCATCGAAGTGCGCCGTTTTTGCCCGACTTGTTATTGTATAACGATGGTAACGAGTTGTTGCGTGTTTAGATGTATTGCATAACAATAGGATAAGTTCAGAGCCATGGCAGCCATGGGTCTCGATGCCCTCAAAAAATGGCGAATATTCAATGTTTATGTTTTGATATTTCTCCCTATAGATTGAAATCTACAAAGCCAGGCGTAATTCACCAGGTAAAGTCATCAATTCTCAAACAACGTTCGACGTACACTCCATGCTATCGCCCATTGCCGATATTTTTATTTTTACACTTGTGTTAGTGCTTTGCTTTGTTGCTTTCTTTTTTCTTTTACTCTCTGTTTTATTTAATTATGTATAATTTTACAATGTATTTTACTGCTAATTGTACCTACTTCTTTTTATTATTATTATTATTTTTTTTTTCTTATTCACTCATCATGTTCCAACCAATCACGACCATTCAACCGACTTTGCTTTAGCAATTTGCTTTTTTTATATCCAAACAATCACTGAATTTGTATCCAACCAATCAATGAAAATTTTTATCCAACCAAGTTATGATTTCATACCCACTAATCATGGTCTGTTTATACCAACATAATATGCAGATCAAAAGGCATCTTGCGTGCCTCTTCATTTGTATCCTTGATAAAGCCAGGAATAAAAGGCGAAACCGGTCGAAATTCTGTGTGTTTTCTTTCCCAATATGTATTGTAAGGCCTCCATCAACTTCATCAGATAGGATATGATGGCCAGGTTTCTGCAAGTCAGTGACTCAGCCATAAAATTATTAGTTTGAAATAAATTATTTTGACTTCAACCATACTATAAAGAATTCCCCTCGCTTTGAGTCTTTGTAAATTGCTGCCCATTT
>JAHWFO010111648.1:0-12703 GCA_023313115.1 Rhysida immarginata | reverse complement strand
CCCCTTAAAATGAATACTGAAGAATTAAATTCTTCAAATAACACACTAAGCCGCATAGCTTAGATAGGGTAGGCTTTCACTAACCCTTTCATACAATCCGGCGGGACCAAGGGTCCTATTTCCATCTGTTTCTACCCAGACTCAACGCTCGATAATGAACTCGAGGCCTATGACGTAAACTATATTAGTTAGGTCGTTCCGGGCTCCCATGTTCTACGTCTGCTATGATGTGATGGTCATCCCCTGCTGCAACTTCTGTAATGGTCATCCCCTACTGCGGCATCTACTTCCCTATTCACTGGCAACGTTGGTCCCACATCATTTCCAACCCTTCTGGAAGAAGTTGGTCTCCCCACACCTAGTTCCATATGCTCTTCCTCCACATTAACATCCTCTTCCTCTGGTGTCTCGGAACACTACTGATTACGCTGGATCCTCCGTCCATTCCTATTTATCCTCCCTCATTTTCTGGTAATCTAAACGTTTTTATTCGGTCAACATTGAGTAAAATTTGGTCATGAAGACGCCCACCCTCAATGTTGTAATTGAAATCTGTGACCTTTTCTATAACGCAAAATGGGTCAAGAAATTTTGCTGCAAACTTCTGCTTGCGTTCTCCCATCCATAGGAGTCATACTGAGCTACCTACCTTAATTTGGCCAGCACACCTTCGTTTATTTAACAGTAGTAGGTGCTTCACCTTTTTCCCTAACCTGTTCAGAGACCATCCATCGCACTTTTAGCTAACCTTCCTACCAGTTCCGAACGATAGTGAAACATTACCTCCTCATCTTCGGCATCCACCAGCTGATCACTATCTTTTGACTGCCATTCCCTAGGTATCATCGAGTCAAACCTATATAACAGATAGGCCAGGAACTTCGCCTTGCGTCTCATGTTGTCTAGTACACAAAGAACACAAGGCAAAGTTCATAACATGTTCCCATTCTTTGGGATGGCTTTAGCATAACGCTCGATTTGTCTCACAGAGCGATTTATTACACTGCTCTCTGAGACTGTTCGAGAGAGGCCTATATGATGTTGTCACTTTGCGATGTCCCCCGAGGTGTGCACATACTTTTGCACCTCGGAAACAAAAATTTGCACCACGATCGCTAATGACCTGTGACGGAACTCCATACCGACATACAACAGTTTGTATAAATGCATCGACTACAGTAGAAGCAGATTGGTTAGCAAGGGGAACTGCCTCAGGAAATCATGTCAACACATCAGTTAGCAAAAGGATGTAGCGACTACCCTCACGTGATCGTTCAACCGGGCCCACTATGTACATCACGAGTTTCTGAAAAGCGTAAACAGCACATATTCCCGCTTGCAATAGGGCATGGGTCATAATCTCTTTCATCCACTGGCATGTGACGAATGATTTAATATGAGCACTAACATCTCTTGCCAAACCCTTCCATACATATCCTTTCTTCACCTGATGTATTGTTGCGCTATGGCCTCTGTGTCCACCCAATAAGCTGTCATAGTTCTGCTTAATTATTTCTGCATGCAACGCACCTGGCACCCACACCTTGCTACGCACCCCCGGGTGCTTGCTTGAATTCAGCAATATTATCTCAGCAAAAAAACGGTATCACCTTCACAGATAATTTGTTCTCCTTTACAGAGTTGTGGCAACATTTCTTGCTACTATGGGCCCCGCTCTTGTGCCCAGCCAATCTCTTGCATCGACGTTTTTTCATCTCTCAATAAAGTCATATGGTCACATTGCCATGACAACAAATCTGGCACCACATTGGACTTCCCAGATACATGTTTCACAGTCAACCGATATTCTTCTAGTTGGAGCACCCAATGCAAAATGAGTTGATTGGACTCCCTCATTTTGCTAATGAAAGCCAATGGCTGATGATATATAATGATGGTGGTTGGGAAATTCAATATAATATGCCAGAAATGTGCCAAGACTTGAACTATCGGTAACCCCTCCTTTTCAATGGTCGCGTAGTTCAACTGTGCTCCCTTTAGCTTTTGACTGAAATATGCTACTGGGTCGATACCCCATCATATTCCTGCTGAAAGATGGTTCCGATTGCCCTATCAGAGGCGTCTGTGGGTAGTATGAAATTACGCTCATAATCAGGAGGACGTAATACTGGAGCAATAGATAATGCCCTTTTTATGCTTTCTAGTGACTCCTGACATTTTCTAGACCACACAAACCTTGCCCCCTCTTTGGTCAGGTTGGTTATAAGGAACAAGGGGTTCGAGAGGTGATGCAAAAAGAGCCGGTCCAAATTAATAGAGCACACTATGTTGTGCACATCTCTTACATTACATGACTCTTTCAGTCCTTTTAGCGCCTGCACATTCCCCAGGTCCGCTTTGCTCCCCTCTGCCGAGATTAGGTGCCCAAGGTAATGCACTTCTGGGATGGTTTTATTACCCAGAAATTTCTGCAAAACCGCTCGAACACCCATCATAAGGCATTCAAGTGCTCCTCGATTGACTCGGTTGACACCAGGATATCATTATTCCCCCCGATCCTTTCCCGTAACATGTTTACAATATACTATTGGAAAATATGGGAGAAGTTCTTCCCCCCCTGAAGAAGTCTCGTCAACTGAAACTCTCCCCAAGGAGACTGGAGCATAGCATTTCTTCGGTGACTCGACTAACGGTATTTAGAGGTACCCGTTATTAAGGTCGAGCACTGAAAAGAATCTATGCCCCCTCAACTCCTCCAAAATATCCTGAATTGTCAGGGTAGGGAAATCCACTGGTGTGCAGGTTTTCCTGGACTGGTGTGCAGGTTTACCTGTTGTAAATTTAATGATATTCGGATGTCCCCGTTTTTCTTGTGGATGACAACTACTGGCAAATTCCAGGGGCTCTTACTAATTTCGATGATTCCAGCACGCTCAAACTCCAATAGCTTATTCTTATACGTGTCCTGGTACAAGTATGGCACTTTATATTGTCTCACAAATACCGGGCGCTTCTTGTCAATCAGATAATCTGCCTGGAAATCCCGTACCCTCTGCACCTACCTCTTTACATGACCCTACCATGTCACTTGTCAATACACGCTAACTGTCCTAAGGAGCACAGTTAGTTCCTCATAAACTGCCCTCAAGGCAAAAGGAGCCTTCAAGAATCCGGCATTGCTGATCCCGGTTCGGTCAACCAAAAACACTGGGACTGTTCCAGTATACCCAGCCATTTTAGGTTCTGGGACCTCCACAGCAGCACCGTCGTCTGGCATTATTGTACTGTACTATTTTGTCACCAAAAAAATCAGAACTCTACACTTACCCAAGTGTGCACACTTGTTGGTGCTATTGCAGCCTGCTTGAAAACAGCAGTAATCCTAAGCTGGTAGACTAGCAATTCCCTGTTTGGGCGCCAATGTGCACACCTCCACATGGGAGGGGGCCTCTAAGCCCCAAGTTAATAACAACTCTACACGTGACGGGCGGTGCGGGGTTCGAGGCTTGCTATGCTGTGTGGTTCAAACAGGAACCAACACTATAAATTGAAATTAACATCCAATTTATTCAAAACTCTTTGCATAATACATTTATAATATTTGAAATTTGCATAACCCAATTAATTAATGTGGATCCATGAAATCATCCACAAAATAAAAATAAATGCATTAAAAAACAATCAAATTTAACACGTTAAAACTATCCCGTAACACGCTAAACCATGCTAATGTCAACTCCAGTTATACTGTTTTAGCTGCTCAGGTCCCAAGACACTCACTTCCATTAACTATTTTTAAAATTCCCACTTAATAACAGGGGTTACCTAAAGTTACTACAATAACGCTACCACCCATTCATGCCTCACCTAAAATGTTAGGAGCTACCAATTTTCAATACTATACATGAATACTTGGGCCAATGTTCACTGTCACTAATCAGATATGACTCAACTACACACAGTTTCGTTCTTTCCAATGCCCTCCGTTTACTAGCTGACTAACACTCACAAGAGGCTGCGTCTCCATTTTAATTCTCCATCAGCTATCTATCGTTTCTAAGTTACGTAACAGAGACGCCGAAGGAGCAGCGAGAGAAACAGTAACCCCCTATCGCATAACAAAGAATCATCAAGGACGCAATAAAAACCATCCCGAGTTGTCCCGCGCTGGTACACTGCGCTTAGAATGGAGCCACGCTATAAAATAGCACATTTGCTAAATTTGCGCTGACAGCGAACATGTGCTGTCGGCCTCAGTGCATATACAAACATGTTCTAAATACATCATTAACTATATGCTAAATAACAATATATCAATTCTCTTGGGTGCGTATCTCGTAATAAACACTTCAGTCTAATTCTGCTACATAGAGTAGTCATAAATTCGCTGTGCTGCTGCATTCAACAGCTGTCTCTCTAGACTTAGAACTATACTCCTACTGTACTTTTTAATTATAATGACAGGATCAAGAGCAGCTATGGTGTTCTAACTCATAAATAAAAACAGAAAGGTCTCAACTTCTTTCACTGGGCACATGACTTCTTAACTTGATGAAAAGATCGATCTTTTAAAAACCGTTCTATCTTTTCTCTGGTGAACAACATGGCATCGATGAATCTTTTACTTGAAAGTCTATCGTCACCAGGCTGTATTGCTTTTTACTTCTAAAAGTAATATTCTTAAACATAATTAACTAGTTAAAGTTTATTATGCCAATATGCTGCTTGATGAAAATTACCAAGAAGTCAAACAACAATATTTTAGAAAAACTCTCTTACTTCAACAGAAACAATTGTGTGCTCACTATTCCCACTGTTACAGCTTCCCAAGCTCTTGCTTGGCTATAACAATGCAAATAGCGATCTTAGGCAAATAATAAGTGAACAGCGATGAATCATGTCATATTCACTAATATCTTACTAAACAAACACCAAAAAACAGCACACGCTGGGCAAGTGTCAGGGCTCATTACATGGTAATAATACCATAATTACAATTGATTAGCCCCCGGAAAAAAGCAAATCAACTAATTTTCCTATTGCTCAAGGACCAGCTGATCACGGAGCTGCATGCCCCCCCCCCTCCAACATCTGTTTCAAAATATCCAGAGGCAAAATAGCCAATTTTTTACGTATATGACTATAACCAGACTCTTTTAAAACAAATAACACACTGGCTACATTCACAGATTCAACAATAGCCATCATATCAAATTTACTCTCAATGGATTTCCATCGATTATGTACATAATCAAGATAGGAAAACAAAAGAAGATAATTGCCCATATTTGATTCAATATTTTATACCAAGCCTTCAAATTCGAAATGGGGAAGGGTTAGTAACAAATTTAAATTTTTCCGAAAAAATTTATTACTAATATTCCAAAAAAATTTGGATGTTTTGCTTATTGAGCCTTCGATTGCGGCATAGTAGGATTTAAAAACAGTCATAAAGAACATGTGAACATTATCCTAAATAATTTATACTGATCGTAGAATGCTGGTTCGGCACATTTCTATCATTGGGCAGGCCAATATTTTTTTAGATGAAGAAGTCTAAACGTTTGTTTGGAGAGCCAAACGGGAGAACTGTTATTTTCCTTACTTCTGGCAGATAAGTTCGCATCTCTCACCGAGCTCGATTTAGGAACAAAAATTCAATAACAATGTTAATAATATTGCCTATATATTCAAGAATCTCATCAACTGAAGAGTGAATATAAATAGGATTCCAGTCAAAGTTTTTCAAATACATATGTAGTGAGTGGAAAATTATGTTTATTATCGGCCATATTAGCAAAACATTGCATTGAATACCTAATTTTAATTAAAATTGATGGATGGTAACGATCCTCTGCCACTAATTTCAGATTACTTTGAAGAACATCAATATGACAACTCGCATAAACTTATTCCAGTGATTCACGCCTAAAATTTTTGACTGGATTATAATTATAAAAATGAAATTTTTGCAACCAAAATAACGTTCTACGTTCATGAAACTTAGCATGAGGTGAAGCAGTGGAATATGATCTATTCTCATCAAAGTTAGTCACCTGTTATAATTATCGAGTCTTCATCATTCGGTGTAATAAAATCCGTAAATTCATCTAAATTTCTTTGAAAAAAACTCGGTGGCAACGTACGAATATAAATCGCTCATAACTGAATGTTTGGAACGTTTTTTATTACTGCCGCCATTAGATAAATTTAGAAAACGTATGCCAACAATGTTAATCGCAGCTACCGCGGAAACGAAATTCAACTTTGAGACACACATCAATTCAGGAGTAGCGATAAGTATCCCGCCTCCTAATGCTGTCATGGTTCTATCAGGGAATAAGGTTAATGGGAAGCGAAGCTCCCGCTGATTTCTGATGCCTGGAAATAACCAGCGCACCAAACGTTTGAAGCAAAATGGCTAAAACTGAAACCGAAAGCAATACCCTGCTCAGCACTAACCCTTTTCTTTGCGCTTAGTCCAAGAATATCGTTCTCTCCTGCCAAGAGTATGAAAGTTGATTTATAAACCGATATTTCCTTCACAAAAATATCTTCATGATTTCAAGAAATAAAAAGTTCGGCAAGAATTGTTTCCAATACAGAAAACGGTATGTTCGAATAGTATAATGTTAACTTAATTTATTATTTTAATTAAAAGTTATAAAGCAGAATTAAGAATTTGAGTTATGTCTGAGCTTGGTCCAAGATGAGATCCAGCTTAAAAAAAATATCTGGATTTCCAAATCGATAATGGTAATTATAAAGAATAAATAATTCAATAATTAATTTCTTTTAATTTAAATAGCGCACAAACGGAATTTTATTATTGTACTGTGAAAGAGTGTCATAGCAATTGCATTAGTCATAAGAACTCATGACAACAAAACAGCTTCAATACTTATCAAACCCTCCTTCCTGCTTTTACTCTAGGGGTTTTGTACATGCGGATTTTGAGTTTTATTTTTATGCTTGAAGGGTTTTGACTGGATCCCATGAATTGCTCAAACGCATTTTTTGATTTACAAACAAGAGCTTCAATACTGACTAATGCAATTGTGTGTGTGAGATATTTTACAGTTTTTAATATTAGCTGTATCATTATCTGTTCATGAATTTATTAGTATTTTCATTTCAAAAGTATCATGAGTGCATTTACTTCGTATGTCAGTGATGCAGTTTTTAATATCAATTATATTATATTCTCCGCACATGAAATTCAGTAAAATAAATATTTAATGAATAACGTGTGTTAATTTGAAAGTATTAGAAAGAAAAGTTATTATTTAACTGTCAAATTTGAAGAAGTGTACTTAAAATTTTAAAGGTTTGGGTTTTGTTGAATAGCTTTTGCATTAATCATTCATGGTGTTTTGTAACACATGTACTTTTGAAATGGACCCAAAAGTTGTCATCCTTTATTAGACCTAATAACCAATGATATGAACAAAAACCATGACCCAATTGTTTTAATCAAATGACATCTCAGACATGTAGTGCCATCTGCATAGTTATTAACATTCTCTGTCCACATCTGCCGACATGCACACTTCACAGCTCTTTCTACATGAGAAAGCTGATATTTCTTGTGAAGAAGCTTTGACCACAGGAAGAACAACTGTTCAGATAGACATTTGCCAATCTTTTTTCAAAGCCTTACAGAAAATTACAAATTGAGTTGTTATAACTAATAATTGATTTATGATCCATATTAAAAAAAAAATGGTTACACTATCATGTTCAATGTGATAGTTTTCAAATTAGCTCTTGGCTCCTGAAATTCAACAAATTCAAAAATTTTAATAAAAATTTTAATTTATTTTATAAAATTTTATTTAATTGTTATTTTTATTCAAACGGAAAAGGTTCATATTCATTCAACTTTTGTCATTTCAAAAGTGTTGAGAGCATATTTCTAATAATTCGATGATGAACTTTTTCATATTGGCTGTAGCATATTTTCTGCTCATGCAATTCGGTGAATTTATTATTTAAGGAGAACTTTATTATAAATTAGAAAATAAAAAAGAATTTTATTGTATCTTATAGTGTGAAAGATACTACTTTCAAATGGAAAAGGTTCATAGCTCTACAGAAATTATACTCACTCAACCCGTTTTATCATTTCACAAATGTGAGTTCATATTTCTCATACAGCAATCAACAATATTGTCACTCATATCAGTTTTCTGCTCTTGAAGTTAATCCCATAAAGTTTAATTATTAATAAAGTTTTCCACCGTACCTGCGACTGCAGGAAGCTCAATTTCCTTGAAACATTAGAGATTTACAAAGAGCAGGGAAGCAAACTCCTTAATGGTGACAAGGGTCCTATGGACCTTAATGGCTTGGATAACCTGCTTAGGTATGTGCACTAACAGCTTTTTGGTTCTCTGTGTGGACCCTGGCTTTAGGCCCCTTGTTTCGACCTTCTTTTTGGCTTTTAGTGGATTGGCCTTTCTCTCTGACTTATGGGGACCAATTGTTTGCAACCCCCTCGCTCGTTTATTAGCTACTTTACCCTCTTTTTAATTTTTGTCTATTCTTTGGTGCACTTGTGTCCTGCTCGCAATTGATTGGCTTATGTTGTTTCAAATTTATGCTGTATTCTTGGCTTTGCGAAAATGTTTATCCACTTGTAAAGGAACATGATTGGTCCCTATTGTATATAAATAGCCCTAAGGCACACTGTAACATTCGTCAATCAACAATCAACTCTATCGTCCTTGTAGCAAAGGACCCCATCTTATCCTCTGGATGACTTAACTGGGTTTCATCTGGCTTCTTGCCTAATTCAGTGTACTTCCCCTGGTTACTTCCTGGATGAGTATGGCAGTGAAAGCGTTGCTTTCGAACCACTCGTCTCGTTTTCCCTGCACTGTTCGATTGATTGTCTGTAACATTTAGAGAACTACTCAGCATCATCCTACTC
Organism: Rhysida immarginata; assembly: GCA_023313115.1. Taxonomy (NCBI): domain Eukaryota; kingdom Metazoa; phylum Arthropoda; class Chilopoda; order Scolopendromorpha; family Scolopendridae; genus Rhysida; species Rhysida immarginata. Next base: position 3,810 of record JAHWFO010111648.1, on the reverse strand, counting down.
ATGGATGGTATCCTATTCTTAGGTGGTATAGATTGGAGATGGAACGTTAATTGAAGGCGCATTCTCTTAAGGGCAGCGGTTTTTTATATCCTATTCTTTAAGGCTATTTTTTCTGCAGATCTTATTCTGGAAAAGCCCTTTTCAGGGCTAGCAGTCTGACTATTCTTTACTTATTATTTTAAATTTTATCATAATGCCAGACTCAGGCAAAGCGTTAAGTGGCATTGCAAGCCAAAAAACAAATGATGGTAAATATACGTATAGCGAGATATATAAAGATGCCTGTAAAGATTACAGATTGGAAGCTTTTCATGCTATAATTAAGGATAAGCTAGAGGTTATGCGCCAAGAAATGTGCACTAAAAATGATAATGTACAAGGAAAAGTTGAGTCACTAAAAGGGAACATAGCTGAAAATTGCTAAGATGAATGCTGAAATATCTGCAGCACGTAATGAAGCCAACAAGAACTTTAAGAAGTTGGAGCAGTTCCTTAAAGATCAATCCTCTGCTCTATCAATGAAAGGTAATCAGCCAACTGGTGTAACTTCAGACTATCTAAGAGACTCTTGTGAAACAGAGAGTATCAATCCTCAGCCTATGGAAATTATCCCCTCCGGCTTAGGGAGTAATGATAACGATGGCGAAGACCCGATTAGTACAAATCGAAAATGGCTATACAATGATATGGATAAATGGATACCTGCAAAATCTATAAAGGCTAAGAAAGCGTTGAAAATTGACAACATTAAGGATGTTGTTGATACAATCGCTGTTGCTTTTCGAGAAAGCAAATCCGAACAGCGAAAAAATGTTGATAAGCCAAATACCAAGAGCAGCTCCCATATTCCGCCAATCAAAATACGTACTCACGGTCAGCCAATCAAGCAAATCCTAGGAGAGATTCAAAAGCATGTGGCGATTAACAAAATTACTGTATACACAGGAAGAGCAGAGACGATCAAAATAAGGTGTCATGATGAGGAAACGCATAGTAAAATGATGTCTAGCATCAAGGCTGATAACGTGCTAAAGATTCAGCATCATCAAATTAAATCGAAAAAAGTCTTCAAATACGTTATACGACAGGTAGACGTAACCTATGACCTTAACGATTTTAAGGAAGACCTGAAAAAAGCTAACTATTTTCCTGAGAAATTAATTAGGTTTAAAAAAGCCAAAGGATCAATAGATATGCCAATGGTTCTGGTTCTGTTATCAAAGACTGAACACAAAAAGACACTAAAATATGTGACCCGCATAGGGCCCTTATCTGTCAGTGTTGAAATGTTTCGTGGTAATGAGAAACATTTACAATGTTATTATTGTTTGCTATTTGGCCATATATCTATGGGTTGTACGGAATCCGCACGTTGTAACAACGACTTCCCCGACCATTTCGCCTCTACCGTACTTAGCAGCATCAGACGGAGCATCAACGCACCAAAATGCAAGACGACCGGCCTCAGAAGTTCGCTACTTTGACATTCACCGACCCGGACGTCTACCGTATTGCCAAGATTCTCAAAACAGAAGGCCTTCGCATCTCATATAGAACCAAGTACAATAACCACAGAGTTATCAACCCGACAATACCTAGCAGAGACGGGGACATTTACAAGAAGGCCGGAGTATACATCCCATTCTCCCCTGATTGCGAAGTGGTGTACATTAGATCCACGATACGCTCATTCCACATAAGGTTTAAGGATCATAGGCGATCGTGGATCAACAAGGATAATGTATCCACGTACGCTGAACATCTGGTCAAGAATAAACTACGCATGACCGACATTGACCAGTGCATACAAGTACTCTGGACGAGCAACAATAGGCCCAAGATCTTCTGAGGGAAAAACTTGAAATCACCAAGAGAAAACTCATGACTCCCAATACCTTGTTGAATGGCCAAACGAAGTTTGAGCGAGGTGACACAATCCAGCTCCTCCTGGACTTCTCCAAATCCAAGCCAACTAGCAACCGGATACAAGACCACTAGATCTCTAGTAGGTCCGCGCTACCCAAGATATCCTTCATCAATCCCAAATATGTCGTTTTTATACATTTTTAATTTTTAGTTTTTATTTGTTACTTTTCCATATTTTGTATTCTATTATTGGCTATGTATCCCACGCTCCTGTATAAATAGCAGACTGGCCAGCCTAAAAATCTTGCAGTTTAACAGCCTCCGACGACGGCATAATGCCGAAACGCGTTAGGCAAATTAAATGTTTTCTACCGTATCATTCTTGACCTCTTTAGTATTTTTAGCCACAATGATGCTCGACGAACTTTTAATCTGTGAAAGAAAAATAAGTACAGTTGTAGGTGGACAAATGACAAGAAAACATTTTCTTTCAACCTATATTTTCATGGTCCGCGTGCTTACATTTTATGTGGAAAATTTTTGACTCTATCTTCTACTTTCTGCTGTTCTATGATGAGTCCAGAGACAAAATTATTAGTTACGAAGACTTTGGGGATAACATATTACAAAAAATTACAAACCAAGCACAGGTGCTCAATTACATACAATGATATTCAGCATCATTACTGAATTAACTACTATTGGTTTAAAAGTAGTAGACGTTGTTTGCAATCAGGGCACTAACAATCAGACAATACAAAAGTTGATTGGAATAACTGTTGATAAGCCTTATTTTTATGATGGAGAATAAGAAAAAATGTTTCTTAAATGACATTCCACATTTATTGAAAAATTTTTAAAAAAGTATGGCTTAGGAATAGCGGCAAATAATGTTTCTTGGGAATACATTGAAAAAATATGCAATAGTTTCAAAAATTTTAAATAAGGATTAGTTCCAAAACTAACAGAAAAACACATTACAGTTCCTGCATTCAAAACCTTGAAAGTTCCCTTTGCTGCGCAAGTGGCTGAAACCTTCATTTCGTTGAATCACCAGGATATTCCTGCTGAGGCCATTCATACTGCCAATTTTGTTGAAAGAAATGGATCATCTGTTTGACACATTCAATAACAGCCAGAAAAACATCAAATAAAAAATAAACTGCGTTTTGCATTGGCTGATGATAGTGGACACATTGAGTTTTTTAAAAGAATCTCTTGAATGGCTAAATCAAATTAAATTCAAAAGTCCTGGACAATCAGCATCTCTGAAAGGGTAGAAAATTAATATCAGTACTTCTATGGGAACATTTAAGAGATGAATTTAAAATGACGTACATGTTTACAAGGCGATTCAACCAGGATTGTGTAGAAAATTTATCCAGTGTAATTCGTCAAAAGCTGGGTAGTAATGACAATCCGACTCCGGCTGATTTGAGAATGCAATGTTGCATGTCTATGTATCGTCAATTTTTAAATTATCTGAAACTTCAAACTGTGAAGAGGACTCTGATGTTTTCATTCAACAATTACAATCAATGAACACTTCGAATGTTGCAGGTAGTTCAGTAACTGAGGAAATAAATTTATCTTTTGAGAATGGGTCTGCATCAGTAATAGCCACCTGATGTAAGAGAGGAAAATACGCAATTTTATGTGGCAGGCTGTATCGTCAAGAAATTTTTTGAAAGGCACCATTGTAGCCAGTGTAAAGATGTTTTAGTGGATAGGAATCGTAAATTTGAACATAATTCTCAAACATTTGCTTATTTATACGCAATTAATTTTCCAGACAAAGATTAATTTAACATGAATTTAGTCTCCTTATAATGTGAAATAATAAAAAAACAAAATTAAATTGAAATTAAAGTCACCAAATCTTGAAAAAACTTTGGATATAAAACTGGTCTATTGAGGGTGAAGTTCTTGTGGAGTCTATTGAAG
>JAHWFO010111647.1:321342-339544 GCA_023313115.1 Rhysida immarginata | reverse complement strand
GGTGAGAAAAGGACTGCATGGTGGAACGGTGAAGTCCAAGAAGCTGTCAAGGCAAAGAAGGAAGCTTATTTGCTATGGCTTGCAAATAAGTCAACTTCGAGTCGAGTGCGGTACACTGAGGCGCGAAAAGCAGCAGCAAAGACAGTATCAACAGCTAAAGCCAAGGCCTGGGAGAAGTTCGGGGAGAAATTGGAGGCAGACTATGGTTCGGCAAACAAGTGGTTCTGGCAGACTGTGCGCCGCCTCCGTGGAAAGAAGTCTCTTTCATCACAAACTATTAAGAGTTCAGATGGGAGGCTTCTGAAAACGGAGGAGAGCGTATTGCATAGGTGGAAGGAATACTTTGCATCTCTTCTTAATCCGGTGACAACAACAACTGAGGCATACGAGGTGCACCTTGGAGCGGAGAATAGTCACGGTAGTATCACTGAAACAGAAGTCAGATGGGCAATTAAGTCCCTGAAGACTGGCAAAGCTGCAGGTGATGATGAAATCCGGTCCGAGATGTTAAAGGCCTTAAATCAGGATGGTATCCTGTGGCTGACTCGAGTGTGTCAGGTTGCTTGGATATCTGGACAGGCCCCTAAGCAATGGCAGACAGGAATTGTGATCCCTATCTTCAAAAAGGGAGATCAGAGAGATTGCAACAACTATCGAGGCATCTCTTTGCTCAGCATTCCTGGGAAAGTGTACGCTAAGTGTCTGGAGAAGAGAAGTCGGGAAATAGTCGACTCCAAACTGTCGGGGGAGCAGTGTGGTTTCCGACCTAGCCGAAGCACGACGGATCACATCTTTGCTCTAAGGCAAATCTTTGAGAAATCCTGGGAGTATGCAAAAGAGGTCTACGCTTGCTTTGTGGACCTCGAAAAAGCATATGACAGAGTTCCTCGGGAGAAGCTCTGGCAAGTGTTGCAAGAGTATAGAGTGGATGGGCAATTACTGGTTGCTATCATGTCTCTGTACGAAAGCCTTGAGATGTGTGTCCGGATAAATGGCATTAAGTCAAGACCGTTCACCGTGGGTGTTGGACTCCGCCAAGGGTGCGTACTTTCGCCCATCTTGTTCATTATCTTTATGGACTGGATAGACAGGGGCAGCCGAGGCGATGAGCGTGTTTGTGTGGGCGACTGCCTGGTGGAGAGGTTGCTGTTTGCGGACGACCTTGTCCTGCTTGGGTCTTCTCGCACGAACCTTCAGCATGCACTAGACCGGTTTGCAGCCAAATGTGAAGAAGCTGGGATGAAGATCAGTGTGGCTAAAACCGAAGTTCTGGTTCTTTCAAGATAGCCTGCTCAGTGCGCTCTCCATGTTAGGGGAGCCTCATTGAGACAGGTGGAGAAGTTCAAGTATCTCGGGGTTGCATTCACGAGTGATGGACGGCAGGAGAAAGAATTGGATGCTCGGATCGGTGCAGCAAGCTGTGTCAGACGTGAACTGTGGCGATCCGTGGTAACGAAACGAGAGCTGGGTAACAAAGCCAAGCTCTCCGTCTTCAAATCTATCTTTGTCCCCATTCTCACCTATGGTCATGAGGATTGGGTAATGACCGAAAGAGTGCGATTGCGGGTACAAGCGGCCGAAATGAGATTCCTGAGAGGTGTGGCGGGTGTTACCCTACTAGATAGTGTACAGCAGCACAATAAGGGAATCTTTAGGTGTTGAGCCGCTACTTCTCCGCATTGAGAGATCTCAGTTGCGCTGGTATGGCCACGTGATACGGATGCCGCAAACTAGTCTTCCTAGGCAGTTGTTATTTTCCAAGCCGGTGGGTAAGAGACCAAGGGGTCGGCCTAGAACCAGGTGGCTAGACTATATGGAGAATCTGGGTTCGAGTCGCTTGGATATTACCAGGGAGGACATGCGCCTGATGGCGGAAGATCGCGATCGCTGGAGATCCTCCATAGGGCTGCTGCCCCCGCGACCCTAACGGATAAGCGGGTTTGAAAAGTAAGTAAGTAAGTAACTAACCACATATACTAATCCGTGTTAATCTAGTATTCAGTTTAATTTACTTTGTTAATTTTATTTCTTTTCTTAATCGTTACATGTAGTATTGATTGTGTTAGGGGCTCAGGGGGCCCTATTTGTCGGTCTTCAACCATACCGGGCCCTTCTGAGCTCTAATTCTAATTCAAATTCTAATTTCAATTTTAATTGTAACTTTAATTGTAATTCTTTAATTCTTTAAATAAATAAATAAATAAAAGAAATACTATAAATACTACTATAAATACTATAAAAGTATAAAAAATCAAGAAATAAATTTCAACTCTAAAATAAAAACAATAATGAAAAATAATTTCAAAAAGAAAGATAAAAACAACTCAAAGTTGTTTGTTAAGTAGCAAAAGAAGAGAGCTATTGACTGTTTTACTATGTCTGTCTGTCCCTTTAATATTTTCTATGTTTTTTGACATAGATGGTTAAAATTTGGAATATAGCTTACAATAGGCATGTGCTATTTCACTATTTAATTTATTGTAATTTCGATTGAACCAGTGGGGTCGAAGTTACGGGGGTGAATGTTATAGGGGACGATTTAGTCAATATGGTATAAACTTATTTAAAGGGGTGAATTTGGTATACAGATTCTCTAGGAAGATTCTACATTACAGAATGACTTAAGAATGGATAATGACGAATTTTATTCTATGCCACACCTCATGTTTAGATCATTAATGAAAAATAAGAACAAAATCTACATTACTATGAAGCTTGATCAAATTCTTCCAGTGGAGTCGAAAAAGTTGGGGTAACGATTACCTGGTCTTTAGTGTGACGTTATCACGTGTTTAAAAACATTTCGGGAGAAACTTGGGCATTAGAATAATAGCATACATTATTCAGTTTAACAGTGGGAATATAAAAGCATAGGAATTTTTGTAATGAGAATTCATAGCGTTGATTGAATTTGTAATTCTAATATTGGATAAAAAGTAGGCCATACAATTGTGAAACAACAGGAGGGGGCGTGCTGTGACAGGATGAGACTGTCTTTTGGGTTGTATTTAAATACAGCTGAAGTTAGTATTTGAATTCTTAGGTGAATTGAAGCATTGAATTTATTGAAGGGTTGTTTGTTATGGATGATGGGCCTGTAGTTACTGAAATGGGCTGAGTCACCCTTCTTAAAGATGGGGGTGACACGGGCAAGTTTCAAAGAAGAAGGAAAAATGCCAGAAATCAACGAAGCGTTAAAAAGGGATAATAAAGGGGCAGTAATCTCATGCTTGACCTTTCTTATAATATCCGCCCTGAATCCTAACGGATCAGGGGTAAAACTGGTGTTAGAAATAATAGAGATTTCTTCATTTGTTCTTATTGGATTTTAATAAAATGAGAGAGGGAAGGGAGTCCGGAAATGCTCAAAGAATATGAACGAGAGATGAACAAAAAAAGCTGTTGAGTCTGCCAAGGTGATTGCAGGAGGGAGGTTGAGCGAGCTCCTCTCTTGAATGTGAAATTTGGAGGTGGGACTAGTCGAGTCACTCAGGTTGCTGTGAAGCCGACACGGCTAGTTAAATCGTCTGTTAGTTTTGCCTTCCAAATTAAGGTGTGTGCAGTCTCATCATAAGATGCTAATAGAGGGACATTAGTGTCGAATTTGGAGTAAATGCTTTATTGAGGGGGGTGTCAGGTGTCGCTGTTGGCCTGGCCAACCTAGGCCAGGTAGAGCACGGCACTCTTAGCACCCAACTCAACTCACTAGACGGTAGAACACCATCTGCATACAGTGGAGTCATCATTGGAGAACGGAACCTCAACATTCTTCAGGGCTTTGTGAGTTAGAGGAAAAAGCTGTTGCGAGGGATCATCGTGGTCAAGTGCCTATCATTGTGAAAAGAAGACAACGGCGCATTTTGAATCTTCTGTCGAACTTAGTGGGGACAGTCTGAACCATCCAGTGGACTCATTAATTGATCCAGATTATTCTAAAGTGTGATTTTGTGCTTCACGCCTTTAAACCAATTTCGACTATCATTAATTTTACGTTATATTCATTCATGACACATCATTCCAAGTCGTTTGATATATTCATGCCATATTTTAGTTTTGAAAATTCCAATGAACCGTAATGGGTCCACGAACAGCAGGTGCCTTTGAACCAATTTCGACTATCAATAATTTTACGTTATATTTATTCATGGCACATAATTCCAAGTCGTTTGATCTATTACATGCCTTATTTTAGCATTGAAAGTTCCAATGAACCATAATGGGTCCACGAAAAGCAGGTCCCTTTGAACTGATTTCGACTATTAATAATTTTATGTTATATTCATTCATGGCACATCATTCCAAGTCGTTTGATATATTACATGCCATATTTTAGCATGGAAAGTTCCAATGAACCATAATGGGTCCCTGAAAAGCAGGTGCCTTTGAGCCAATTTCAACTATTAAAAATTTCAACTATCTCGGTCCTAACAATGAGAAAAAAAATAAGATAAATGAATCAGCTACACAGGCAAGCTGGGCGCAGATTATAAAATAGGTGTGCATTCATGTTCATTTCGGTAGACAACGTTATATGCCTTCCCCTGTGGCGCAAAAAATTTTTAACATGTTTGTTTAACATGTAGATTTCGACATGCTAGGAGCAAGCAACACATAACTAACCGTGAGAGAAGCAAGCTTCTTAAAAATATATACCTGTGATCTTGAAAGTCTGGAAAGAATGAATAAAATGAAATATTCTTCGTCTGGCATCGCCATCTAGTGACATCCTTTGAAAACAAAAGTCTAGCTGATATGCCCGTCGAGCATTGTTTGGGCTGTTTGTTCCAATGACGTATATTAAAGGAAGATCCCGAATCCTATTGTTAACATCGCCACCAAAGTGAAGCCAATTGAAGTTTGGTAGTTCTGGGCAGGAGTGAGCCGTGGTGTTGTTAGCTGTGTGGTTTCTTTGTTTTTGACAATTTTGGGTCCGAGGAATAATTAATTCAGAACCATTCCTCAAAGTTTCCGCGTACAACCGTACAAATAGACACGAAAAAAAAATCAGGAATCACTATCCACAACCATGAATCGAAAATCCGTATTGAAAGCTGATCAAAACGAAATAGAAATTGAAACCATGATCGAAAAATTGTTTATAAAATATTATAAAATACTTCAAATACTTAAGGAAAAGATAAACTTATCATTCCGTGATCGGTGTGTAAAAGAAATATTAAATCAGATACCTTCATGTTTAGCCATGTATTTTGCTCACTTTCAGCCATGACGGTTCCTGAAGGCGGACCTTCCCACTTCAAATATGCTGGTAGGTTTCCGGGTCTATGTTTAATACAGGGTGTTTCAAAATTATGTACAATAATTTAGTGACATATTCTTCAGGTCAAAAGAAGACGAAAATGTTCTATAGCACTTTGTCTGGAAACGATTCATTTACGCGATACAGCTAACTAAACCCGTGCCTCCAAATTACAGGAATTGTTCAAAGTGCCCGCCACCAGCTCGCACGCACGCTTCGGCTCGTTGCATGAGCGACCGTCTGATGTCATGGAAGAGTTCGTCGCCAGCATTACGAACGTTTGGCATGCATTTTCAATTCGTTGTCGCAGATCCATAATGTTACGAACTTCTGTGCTGTAGACGATCGTTTTCACATGACCCCACAGAAAAAAGTCCAAGGGATTAAGGTCGGGTGATTTTGCAGGCCAGGCTACCGGTCCACCTCGACCTATCCACCAATTCGTGTATGCAGCATTAAGGTGTGCTCGCACAACATGGCTGAAATGTGCTGGAGCGCCTTCATGCATGAACCACATGTTAGATCTTATCAAAAGTGGGACATCTTCCACTAATTCTGGCAATGCATTCTGCAGAAACAAAAGATACGTTCGCCCAGTCAATTGTGGCGGCAACACAAAAGGGCCAATTAAGTTATTTCCGACAATTCCACACCAAATGTTCACGGAGAAACGCTCTTGATGCGCTCGAGCCCTGGTAACATGCGGGTTAGCATCTGCCCAATGGTTGTGAGAATTTACGATTCCTGTCCGGGTGAAGGTTGCTTCGTCCGTGAAAAGTATCTGGCTGAGACAACTATGGTCTGCAGCATGACGGCGTTATATCCATTGGCAAAATCGTTGTCGGTGTGGATAGCCCGTTGAGCTCAGTGCCTGAACCAGTTGCAGGTGGTATGGATGCAAAAGCTGACGGTGAAGAATGCGCCAAACAGATGAGTGCGGAATGTGTACCATGGAAGAAATACGACGGGTGCTTGTCTGTGGTTCATCATGTATGATGTCAATTATCACATCCTCTTCATCCGGAGAATGTGCTACAGGCCGCCCTTGTCCTGTTTGACGGCCAAAGGAACCACGCTTCCTCAAATGTCTGTCGACAGATACAAATGTTCGGTTATTTGGCAAACGTCTGTTCATAAAGCGTTCTTGGTAGAGTCTTCTTGCTTCCACAGCATTTCCGTCCGCAAGACCATACATTAGGTGCATGTCAGTGTATTCTGCACTGGAATACGTGTACATGACTTTTTTTTTTTTACGTAAATCGTAATGTCAAAGCAGGCAAACGTTCTGAAATTGATATTCCTAGTGGATGTACAGTAGTGAAACTACAGTAATGGAAACAACCGTACACAACTAATGGAACAGTCCTAAAGTAGGTTTAAATGGAACAAACCACTCAACCTAGTGTTGGGTCGAAACGCTGGAACTGCTAAAATGTCGTCCGCTAACTACCGTGCTTTCCTACTGTATGATATTGGATTACTCGCAAACAAATCCTTTCCAGACAAAGTGCTATAGAACATTTTCGTCTTCTTTTGACCTGAAGAATATGTCACTAAATTTATTGTACATAATTTTGAAACACCCTGTATATGTCATTGGTTTGTTTGATGAAACTTTGCATTATTGATGTTGAAATTAAGCTATGGTCTCTTCAATCATTATATAGTAATTTTGCTTCTATAAACGAAGTTAGTTAATAAAATAATATTAATATGTAAAATTAAAGTTACAATTGTATATAATTAAATTTTAGCACGGTCTTTTAATCCCCTGGTCTGTGCACCCGCGCAAATTCTGTTGTTGTAGTCAGCAATTGGATTGCTGTATTTTTGGAAGAAGCGATTTTAGTCCCCTCTGTTGCATGAATTCGTCTACATCTCAAATTTAACAATATAATTTAACGATCGTACAACGTAACAAAACTGTCAGCTCGCAGCCGTCTATTACGTGTTCAGCAACAAGTACTTAACATCGCGAACAGTTTCAGCTTTTCGATAAGATAGTATCGCCATCTAATGCCATCCTTTGAAAACAATTCACCTTTTTGAAAAATAAGAATAAATTAAAAATTGATATAAATACGATATAAAAAATACCCTACTTATAACAACGTGACACTACCTACATGGAAAATTTCGTGGAGATTCGTTGAGTATTTTCTGTGTTGTAAAAGGACAAACGTTCAAACGGACTCTGAATTATAATATATACACCATAATATAGACACCATAATCCTTTTTTATGATGTAATTTTCGTCTTTATATATTTTCATCTCTTTCACCCTCTCACATTGTCGATGTTTTTTTATCTGCCCTGCATTGTTCTACCTCAACTGCCCTCATGGTCTAACGAACTAAATTCCTATATTCATAGTCTCGCTAACAATTCCACGACCCCTTTGTTTTTCTTCAGACTGAATATTCGCAGTCTCTCCGCTAACTCAACCGCACTCTTTGCTTCCCTAAGTCTCCTGCAAATCGCTCCACATATTATCTCTTTAACTAAGACATGGACGAAATCTCTGTCCGACATACCTCCTTTAAATAATTGTAACTTTGAAGCTATTCATCGTCCCTCTAAACGGGGCGGCGGTCTAGTAATTTACATTCTAAAAGCTTTATATTGTTCACCTGTCAGCGCTTACACCACCTGTAACCCCGACATTGAAATTTTAACACTTTTAATTAATGACAAATTTTTCTATACTTCTTTATATCGCCCACCATCGGGTATATTTTCCAAGTTTATTAACTATCTATCAGCTATGCTTCTATATTTAAGTCTCTCAAATAAGAATATCATTATCTCGGGCGACTTCATCCTTGACCTTTCCACGTCCTTTGCCAATGCTAATATAATATTAGACCTTTTATCCAGGGCAGGTACCTCTCCGTTAATTTCTTCTCCGACTCAGTATTCTAATTTCCCATAACACTTACTCTTTAATTGATCAATTTTTCTCTTTTTCTCTTAACAATCTGAATAGTGGTTCCGTAGATTGGCATATCTCAGACCACTTTCCTCTTTTTACTTTTCAAACCTTCTCCTCCCCTCTTTTCTCTCCAACGCCCTCCTCCCCCCTCCCTTATTAACAATCACTCCAATGAGAATCCTTGTTTTCAATTCATTTTTAGAACTAACTGACTGGCTATCGTTACTCAACCCCGATTAATATCACTTTCTTATTCGAGAAATACCTTACTCACTTACACGTCAGTATATCCAGATATTTCCCACCCAGGACTGCTACCAAAGACATTTCCAAAATTAATATATTAAAACCGTGGCTAAACCCTTCCATTTTATTATTAACTAGCTGTTTACCCGGCGTTGCTCGGGCTGTTTTTTATGAAAAGTTGCAATTTCTGTGTGTGGATATTCAGAAAAAGAACACATGTAAAAAGCTCAGAATTTATATAGAAAAAATACATGTTTTAGGTTCTACTAAAGGGCCGTATTTGGAGACGCTATGAATTGGGAGCTTTTTAAAAGAAATCTTTTTGAATTTTCAACATGAAATTTTTCTATATAAAATGAAAGCTTTTTTCGTTGCTCGAGCTCAAATTCGAAGAAATTTTGATTCATCTGAAAGTTAATACACAGCTAAAATGAGCACATGAAAAACGTTTAGGATTAATAATGGAAAGTTGATAATACACTTTCAACTGTGCTATGTTGACATTGAAAGGTTCTAATGGACCATAATGATACCATTAAACCACGAACCTTTGAACAAATTTGAACTATCATTAACTTTATGTTGTATTCATTATTACACATCATTCCAAGTTGTTTGATATACAGGGTTCCGAAAAGTCTGGTAACATGGCAGATATCTTGGAAATTAAGTATTGTACTAAAAAATGTCCGTCATCAATAGTGAGTTATTTCGTGGGGGAAATTCTTTAGTTGGGGGGGGGATACTTTGAAATCTTAAATAGTTTCCCCTATTTTTAATCTTATTTGTACACCTAATCTTATTTAATCTTTTTAATCAGATTGTACACAATTTTCAAGAAATGTTTTATTCTTGGTGTTTTTTCAATTGATCCAACCGTTTAGGAGACAGAGGCCCTGAGAGTGTAGAACTTATAAAGTTTTGAACCCAATTTTATCGATGAAGTCAAAGAGATAGGGAGTGTGTCTTACAAACAATCCTATTCTAATTTTTCATGTGTTTAAGAATCCGAAGTCAGAATTTCAAAAATACAATATTTATCAATAAATACTTACAGACTTTGCCTCCATTGGACTGCCGCTCCCAAGACTTTGCTTGTGCACTAAAAATTTTGAATTTCTGAAATTTGATTTCGGATTCTTAAAGACCTTCAAAAAGTAGAATAGGAATGTCTTCAAGACCCACTCTCTATCTCTTTGTCTTCATTGATAAAATTGGGTTCAGAACTTTAAAAGTTCCAATACGCAGAATGATTATACACAGTAGGAAAGTTCGGACCAAAAATCGATAACTTTTTTGTTACTAAAGAAAGAGTGTTAAAATCTTGCACAAACATAAAATAGTATATGACGCTTCTAATGAATTGATTTTTATTAGAATTTTTCGTAATACAAAATTTTTATAAAATAAATAAAAATCTTAGGGTACTGCTCTAACCAGCCCTAAGAACATGTAAATAGCGTTAATGCTTCCATGTCCACAGTGGCGCCATTGGTTGGCGCGTCTGCACGGTGAGCAGGTTCCTGGTTCGAACCAAGGCTGTGGAATTTTCTTTCCTATTTTCATCAATAATAAGTGTTCTAATTCACTCCCTCTGGCATGAGTGCAGGCTTCGCAACGTCGCCGCATGGACTGACGTAAAAAGTTCAAAAGTTCCTGCTTCTTCGCGCATCTGGTCCGCAGCTATGGCGATTCCGGCTACCACCTCTTCATCGGATTCCACTGGTGTCTCGTCAATATCTTTAAGTGTCTCCGCAGATTCCAAACAACTGTTTCCTGCAGGTAGGATTTCAATTTTTTTATCTCAAAAACAATGCCCCAGAGAAAAAATGAAAGACGTAAATGTTGCTTAGATTTTATCCCCCTATCACCCTCACCTAGAAGCCGAGTGAAATATACCTGCCAAATTTCAAGTTTGTAGGCTTCATAGTTCTGGAGATTTCGTAGTGAACGAATGAATGAGTGAGTGTATACATTTTTCGCTCTTTCTTTTATATAATAGTGTTTTCCCCCCTGCAAAAATCCTCGTCGTCCTCGGCCGGGATCGAAGCCACATCCACGGACATCAGAGCAACACCATTTAGACAGAAGGCCTGATAACGGAAACGTCATACACTGTTACATCGAGGCTAACGAGAAAGACAGGCTCCGGCACTGAAAAGTCACATGACCAAGATAGGTCTATTAACAATGTAACTTTCATTGTTTCCATCTTGTATTTTAACAATCAGTGTTTTATCCTTTGTTGGAAACAATGAAGATTGGATTGTTAATAGACCTATCTTGGTCAGGTGACTTTTCAGTGCCGGAGCCTGTATTTCTCGTTAGCCTTGCTGTTACATCATCATTAGTCGACCATTGTTTATCCTATTTCTACCAATAATAAGCCCTAAATTTTGTCGACTAATGATGATGTAACAATGTATGTCGTTTCCATTATCAGGCGATCTTCAGAGGAGATCATGAATGCCACTTAGCCATCGAGGCCAATAAGTAAAAGTAAAGTTGTCTGCTAGACAAAGAGTAATGCCCACGCAAATAGCCAGAGAGCGCCAGTGAAAGAAAATATCCTACTGCTGCAGAAACTTTACTCTGCATTGTAGAACATAACATACATTGGGTGAGGTCAAAAATGCAAATAATCATTGCTTTGCCATCTCTTGGTGAAGCAATGATTGTTGCTCGATTGTTAACGTATTGTTGACTGTCGTAGCGACAATGGCTTTCTTCACTAACTCAACTGGGTGTTAGCATTTTGGACCTCTCCCATTGTTGGTCCGCGCATATCGCAGGCTCATGTCAGACAGACAGATCAAGCAAAAGATTATTTTTACCCTTTCCCCTTTGGGCCAACTTGACGCTCGGCACATGTAAACCTTACTCTGAACCTAACGAACATCTGGTGCAAGTATGAGCTCAAAAGGATAAGTGGTTCAAAAGTTTTGAGAACATTTACAGACGCACGCTGAATTTTTATACAGACCTTTCCATTGAAACCGAAACTGGAGTAACCTCGCAGAAGCAGGACAGTAAAAAACTTGCGTTTCCTACCTTGGAACGTGCAAAACCTATCTAGTGACATCACTCAGTGCGAGCGGTCAAAAAAGTGCAGTACATTTTGTATGTGTCATGAAAAACAGGAAAGAGCACGAAAGTGGGATGTTCACCTCACCCGTGCTACCATGAATCGTATGCCTTTTGCTGAAAATAAAACCCATCATAACATCTGCATTCATATAACACTCCGAAATCTTTCATTACACAGGTAGATTTCAATGTCAGTTTAAACGATATACAGAATTCAATTATTTTTATACCTGTTGGCTCAAACTAACGACGACGGGAAACCACAAATCCACAATAATCATTTAATAATGCCTCACGAGGCATTATGAGGCCTTATGAGGCATTATTAAATGATTATTGTGGATTTGTGGTTTCCCGTCGTCGTTAGTTTGATTATTGTGTCCACAGTTTCTTGGCTGTTTTCTCTTATACCTGTTGGCTCTTTAACGATAACTAGAACCTATTATTGCTCTCTGCTAAAACTCCGAACTATCTATCGCTACATTTCAAGCTCTAGGGCAGCGCCATCTTGCAACGCACTAAACGACTCTGCTCCTAATGTAGGGTCATTTGGTGCGCGCACGAAACGCCCGGTAGTGCGCGCACTGGCGATGACAAACACGACCAGGTTCCATGACGAACACGTTAGTGCGTTTAGTGGACACACAAAGGCGTTTAGTGCGCGATGTCGAACGCGCCCAATACTACACATCAGGAGGAAAAAGGAATTTTTTTCGTTAGTCCAGTTTCGGTTTCAAGGAAAAGATTAACAATCTCTGACGCCATCTCTTGAGTAAACAAACAAACATAAACCAAGATATGATTTTTACCCCTCCCCCCCCCCTATTTTAGGGACATGTAAACCTTACTCTGGACCTAAGGAATATATGTTGCAAATATTAGCTCAATCGGATAAGTGGTTCAAACGTTTTTAGAACATTTACAGACGCACCCTGAGGCTGAATTTTTACATATATAGATTAAACATAAGCACTCTCTCTATAGGAAATTTAGACGTACTCGTAATAATCACACTAAACAGTCTTTTCGTTCATTCTCAAATTATGTCCGTAAAATAACGAGAGAGGCCTAACTCTCCTATTTTGCAGACTTTTTTAACAAGGTCACTAACAACAAAACTAAGTTGAAATCTATAAATGAATTATTGTACGGACACCCCCCTTCCATTATGCCTTTTTCTGACCCCTCCACCATTGACTCAGCATACCTAACGTCTTTTCTCGATTCCCTCTTGCCCCACACTTCTCAAAATTCTTCCCCCAACCTCGATTATCCATCCTGCACCTCTGGAAAGCCTAGTTCTTTATTTATTAAACTCACCGATACTGAGGAGGTATCATCCGTCATTTATGGTCTCAAACCCTCTCACCATCTGGACTCCCTCGGCATTAGTTCGATTATCTTGATCTCTGCTTGTTCAGGAATTTCCATTCCCCTCGCTCTATTATTCAACATCTATATTTCCCAAGGCCTATTCCCGGAATGTCTCCGCTCTGCCAAAATTATCCCTATTTTCAAAAAAGGACACCGCTCTAATTTTTCTAACTATCGCCCCATTTCTATTCTTCCTCACTTTGCTAAAATTTTCGAAAAACTCTTTAACTCTCGGTTATCCTCTAGCATTTTGTCTAATGCTTACCTTTCCTCCTCGCAGCATGGTTTCTCCTCCAATCGTAACACCTCCACGGCTTGCTTTGAATTAATTGAATATATCACAACAAATATGTCCAAAGGTAAACTTGTCATAGCAATGTTTTTGGATTATTCTAAGACGTTCGACTCAATTCCTCATAACCTTCTGCTACACAAATTAGCCAAATTTTATAATATTCGGGTTCTACCGCTCCAATGGATTGCCAGCTTTTTAAAAGATAGACAATATACCTTCACCCTTTTTAACAAATCCTCGTCCAGCATAACGCGTAACATCGGCGTTCCCCAGGGCTCCATACTTTCACCCCTTCTCTTCAATTTATTTCTTAACGATCTCCCCTCGACTTTAGCTCCTCTATACTCAATCCTTTACGCCGATGACGCAACTCTACTTTACGCTGACTTTACTCTTTCCGCGATTCAACCTCGTTTAATACTGTACTTAACAAATTATTAAGTTGGAGCAGCCAAAATCACCTCCAATCACTTATATAATCTTCCTCCAACGTAACAAAAAGCTTGACTTAGTTAATTTTACCTTACTCTATAATACAAAGGAACTCATTCCTACTAAATCTTATAAATTTCTTGGAATTCATCTTTCTTATAATCTTTCCTGGGTTTCCCATATCAATGACTTATCTTCTACTTTAAAGTACCGGCTCGGTCTTTTCTCACGGCTTCATTTTCTGCCTAAAAGCATTCTGCTGCTACTCTATTTTGCTCTCATTCAATCATCACTTATTTACGGCTTTGAATTTTGGGGTAGTACCATCAAAACAAACTTAAAACGCTTACATCGTATTCAGAAATGCTTTGTCAGAATTTTGTTCAATCTAAAAAAAACCGACCCCGTCTCCCATCTCTTTCCCTCAGCAGGCATTATGCCCATCTTTCAATTGCACTCTTCTTATCTGGCGCTTTTCATCTTTAAAGCCTTAAATAACAAGCTCGTTTCTTCTCTTCCCCTTGACTACTTCAACTCTAAATCGTTAGGACCTTATAATTTACGGAATAATGACTCTCTCACTTTCCCTTTGATTAAACGCTCTTACCAACTTAAGTGCGTTACTAATGCAGGAATCCGATTATGGAATAATCTAACAATCTAAATACGCTCTTCCCCTTCCTTATCCATTTTCAAAAGCAGATTGAAGAAATATTTCTCTAATTTCTCCTACAATCCCTTTTAATCTATCGCTTTCATATTATCATTTATGCTGATTGTTTTTCTTATTTTAGGGTTCCGTACATCCGAATGAAAAACGGAACCCTTATAGGATCACTCCGGTGTCTGTCTGTCCCGATGTCACAGCCAATTTACTCCGAATCTACTAGACCGAATAAGTTGAAATTTGGTACACATATGTATTTCTGTGACCCAAAATGGACGTATAAAGTAAATAAATGAATTTTCAATATGGGGGTCACTTTTGAGGGGCAAATTAAAAAATTAAAAAAAAAAGTTTTGCAAACTGTATCGTGTGATATATCAAACGAAAGGGCTTGTTGTGGGGCTCTCAAATATATTTTTTTTATAATTTTAAAATAAATAGTGAAATAAAAAAAATAAAAGACTCTTTGACCACAACAAAATTACAAAAGGAAAAATACAACCTTATCCTGTAAGCGCTTTTCGAGGGCGAAGCTCTCATCATTCAGCAGGTAAAAACAGGGAGTAACCAGGAGAAAAACCCGAAGATACTGAATTTAACATCGACAATCGACAATCGAACAGTGTAGTGTATCGGTATTCGTGTGTAACTTGAAGCATAGCTTCCATAATCTCACCCTTCATAATCATATTCCAAGGGAAATACACTGAACTAGAAAAGAAGCCTGATGTACCCACAAAGGTCATCCAAAGTATGAAAGAAAATTGCCTCCTCTTGGTGGAGGAAAATTTGATTGACGAATGTCTGAAGTAGGAGTATATTACATAGTAAGCCACAGAAAAAACGAAAGAATTTATGAAACCCAGTTATCTGGGAAGATGACATGATCAATGTCATCAAAATTGACATCAAGGATATGTCTTGGATTACGATGCCTTTTTCTATGTAGAGAATGTTTTAGAATGCCAGAGACTAGATCATTCTCATGATTTGCCATAATAGGCAGCACGGTTTTCATGAGCTCTTGAACTCACAGGTATCAGATAATTCATCTCCAACCCTGGCTTGAAAAGATCTGTTGGACAGAAACGAGTAAACTAGACTAATTAAATCATGTGGGAAACCATCAGTTATCATTTTATAAATAAGGCCTTCATGCCAGACCTGATCAAATGCTTTATGAACATCTAAAAAGATGACGCCGCAATACATCGAAAGATTAAGGGGGGTGTTAACATCCGCTATAAGTCTCCAAACTTGGAGCTGGCAAGAATGTTCCGCCCGAAAACCAAATTGTCCTGCACGGATGAGATTATTGGTTGTGCAGAAATCTAAGAATCTTGTGAGAATTGTTCTCTCCAAGACTTTGGATATAGATGGCAGCAAACTGATGGGCCTGTAGCTTACAGGGTTTGCAGGATTTTGACCGGGTTTAGGGATACTTAGGACAACAGACTGTTTCCATGTATCCGGAAAATAACAGTTATCCCAACAGTCGTTTATAATTTTAGTGATATCACTAGTTACATTTTGCGGAAAGTTTTTTAAGGCATTGTTATTAATAGTGTCTTTATCTGGTGCCTTCTTTTTCTTGAGTTTCTTAAAGCAATTTTGAATCTCAGCTACCTGTATTTTATGTTTGGCCACATGATGGCTATTGTTGTAATACTTTGTTATGCTGCTTTCTACTATTTTGGATATTTCTAGTCCTTCTGGACGATCATCCTTTGGAGTCACAAATTGTTTTTTAAGTGAATCAGCAATAAGCTGTGCTTTGTCTTGGTCATTAGTTATGAAATGTCCATTAGTGTCTAAAAGCGGTGGAATGTTCATGGCCTTTTTGTTTTGTAAGGCTCGAATCATGCACCATATAGAATTGTCCTGGGTTGACAAACTCTTCACCTTCTCATTCCATCTATCGTTACGGAGTTTATTTACTTCCTCATGTACTCTTCTCGTAAGTCGGTTATATTTGGTTTTAAGCCAAGGCTCTCTTGTTCGGTGCCATTGCCTCCTTACCCTGTTTCTTTGATCTATTAGATACTTGATTGCTGGAGTAAGATCGAGATGGTCAGGCCGTTTCACGTCTACTGGAGAAGCACAAGCATTGATGGCTTCAGTAATACGTGTAGTGACCCTTTCAACATTTATGTCTATCTCCTCCGTACTATGCAAGTTATTGATTAGATTACTGTCATTTTTGAGAAGATCTCTGAAGAGTTTCCAATCTTGTTTAAGCTCCATTTGTTCTCTGCAGTCAATATTGAGATTTTCAAAATTCAGTGCGACCGGTTTATGATCTGAAGATAAATCATCAACAGTAAAAATTTCGAATGGCTTATAGAAGCCTTTCAGCAAAACAATATCAAGGACATCACTTGTAGGTGAGTGATCACAGTAATACGTGTCGTTTACAGGACCTATCGCAGTAGTATCAGTTTTGCTCTGTATATATCTAGATAATATGACACCGTTCTGATTATGACGTTTGGAGTTCCACTGTGAGTGCTTACATCGATCTTATGCTTGGGAGAGTTGTAAAGAGCCAGGAATTTAACATCGCCAACAATAGTATCCGTGATAATAACAGAAACAAGCTCCATTCCTGTATACCTTCGTATGAGGTCTTCCCGATGCCGAATGCCTTTTTTAATGATAATTGCTGCACCTCTAGATGAGCTTTTGACATTGGGAGTATTAATTCTATCTTTGCGATAAACACAGTAGCCCGGGATTCTGAAGTTCTGGCCCGGCTTTAGATGTGTCTCACAAACAAATGCCACGTCTATATCCCATTTAATCAAATAGTTATAAAACTCAATACGCCTCCGGGGAATTCCCTGGCGTTCCAAATGACGCAACGAAGCTTTCCTCTGTTAATAACAGTATAGCGTCGATCAACCATAATCTCAGTGTTTGCTCGTAAGAATTCCACTCATTTGTGGATATTTTTTGCCTAATTCATTATACAAATGGCATATACTGCCAAGTTGTTTACACATGTCTTGAATGTCATTTATGTTATTTCTTTTATCCGTTTTCGACACTATTGAGGCATAGGATGTCTCCGGAGTAACTTTAGTTGGGACTCGTTTGACTTGCGGATATTTTGGGCATTTTGTATAACTGGATGTGTGCTGCCCATCGCATCTTATACACTTTAGAGGATCTTGTCCTTTAACATTTGGGCAGTCTCGTGACTGGTGGTCTTTAGCACATTTGTTACAGCGAGGGGCTTCAGTACACCCTAGAGATATATGACCAAATCGTAAGCAATTAAAGCATTGTAATGGTCTCTTATTACCACGGAACATTTCGATGGCTACAGCTAAGGGTCCTATGCGAGTAACATTTCTTAGAGTCTTGTTGTGCTCTGTGTTCGCTAATAGAACCAGAATCATGGGCATATCAATGGATCCTTTAGATGTTTTAAGTCTAATCACTTTCTCAGGAAAATAATTGACCTTTTTTAGGTCTTCCTTAAAATCGTTAGGGCCATAGGTCACATCTACGTTTCGTATAACGTATTTGAGAACTTTTTCCGATTTAAATTGATGATGCTGAATCTTTAGCACGTTATCAGCCTTAATGCCAGACACAAATTTACTATGCGTTTCCTCATCATGACACCTTATTTTGATCGTCTCTGCTCTGCCTGTGTGTACAGTAATTTGGTTAATCGCCACATGCTTTTGAATCTCGCCCAGGATTTGCTTGATTGGCTGACCGTGAGTACGTATTATGATTGGCGGAATATAGGAGCTGCTCTTGGTATTTGGCTTTTCAACATTTTTTCGCTGTTCGGACTTGCTTTCTCGAAAAGCAACAGCGATTGTATCATTTATATCAACAACATCCTTAATGTTGTCAATTTTCAACCCTTTTTTAGCCTTTTTAGATTTTGCAG
>JAHWFO010111647.1:235900-286342 GCA_023313115.1 Rhysida immarginata | reverse complement strand
AAAAGCCTGAATAACAGGAATTCTATGCATTGAATTCTATATTGCACAAACTTTGCCTTGCATTGTTGGTCATGAGACATTTCTTCCCTGCCCTAACCATGAATATCGATTTTTTATCAAAATTTATTATTTTTTCGAAATCTGAGGTAGACAGTGACCTTTCTCATGCTTTGAAGCTCATATATGCGAAATTTTATCAAGATCGGAATAAAACTGCAGATTTGTATAAAAAATAAACACACAAACAAACAAACCCACAAACAAACATCCTTCTTTGTATATATAGAAAGACTAGCAGAGGATCCGGCGTTGCCCGGGATAATTACGATTGCAGGTAAACAGAACAACCTCAAAAAGCTAAATTAAACCTTTATATTGGTTAAATAATTACTCAATCACTACAATATAGAGCGAAGGGACTATCCATTCTAAGAAAAATCCGAAAGACAGGAATTTACCTCTTCACTGAAAAAATCCATTCTAGGTGATATACCGGGACTTGATTTACCGAAAAAAAAATTTTTAAAGGCTCACAATGGATGGACCTCTCCAAGGATGCCTTCTAGTCTAAATAATTTTTTACTCACGTAATCTTACTTTAGATGTACACTTGATGTTGTTGCAATTTCCTTTCTTCTTTCGATGTCTTGAAGCAAATATTGGCCATTCATCTTTTTGTGTAGTCTAGCAGTCGCCGATTTTTCTATTTACTTGCTCAATGCATACAGCACGGAGCTAAAGGAGTGCTTCCTCTGTCGTCTTTTCACTCTTTCTCAATAGGCTGCTAACTCTTCATTATCTCCAGTAACTGATCATTTTTAAAGATTTTCAAGAAATTGTTAAGTACTAAGAATTCTCTTTTTAAGAAAAGCCTGAATAACAGGAACTCTATGCATTCAATTGTATATTGCACAAACTTTGCCTTGCATTGTTGGTCATGAGATATATATTGTTGGTTCGTGCAGGGTGTTTGTGAATTGCGTGTTGATACCATTGTTGATAAGTATTGTTGCACAAACCTTGTCTTGCATTGTTGGTCATGAGATATTTCTCATTAATATGCCTTGTCATTACCATGAATATCGAATTTTTTATCAATAATTATTATTTTTTCGAAATCTGATGTAGACAGTGACCTCCCCCATGCTCTGACGGTCAAGTATGCAAAATTTCATCAAGATCGTAATAAAACTGTAGATTTGCATAAGAAACAAACAAACAGACCTACAAACATCCTTCTTTATATATAAAAAGATTTATTTATTTATTTATTTATTTGTTTATTTTTGAAAGGTCTATGTCTGCATTCAGCTGTTTTAAAAACAGCATTAAAGAAAATATATTCGAGGACTGTTGTAGGGATGGAAACAGAGATAGTGAATTCTATCCTCCACTGCAAAATGCTAGAACGAAATTTGGCCCATAGATAAAATCAGATACACGAAAAACGGACTTTGGGCATTTTGTTCAACATGTAAAAACCGTCGATGCAAATCAAACATATGCTGGAACGTCATAGAACTCGGAAATCGTCCTAAAATATTTGAACTTTTAAGAGAATTTGCATATGCAAAATCTAACCCTTGAATAGATTTCATAAACGTAAAATCTCGCCATCAAACAAAATCATCAACACGAAAAAGGAACCCGTCAACAAATGACTTTAACAATATTTAACTACACCGTGAAAAACACTTAAATTTATTTCTTTTCTTTCCTATTTTTCATCATTACTTAAATTTATGTAGAGCTGAAAAATATTTTTATGTCATGTTAAAAAATATAAACGTAGGACGAACGCATGAAAATTAAGTAATGCGAAAATAAAGCATATGCAACAAACATTACTGAAAACCACGTACATGCTAAGAAACGGAATAATTGAAACTTTATTAAGGCAAAATTACTACGAAAATTTGAACGACTGCATAAGAAATTTATTTATTAATACGAAAACAGAAAAAGACAAGCTTGAACACAACAAAAGGCGAAAATGAAACCTGAAGTTGGGATACAAAGAGAAATTTAATCCTATAATTGACTACACTCTCGTAGTGAAAGGGGTAACATACAGAACAAAATCTAACCCCACCTATAAATTCATATTCAATACGTTTCGGAGAAAGCAAAACAAAAGACGTGGGTGTCACTCAAAGAGAGGTCAACAAAATCAAAAGTCAAAAGGTTAGTGAGAGAAATCACAATGACCCAAAAAGAAACATCTAGAAGATTCTGGAACGAGATGGAAATCACGTGACCATCACCATGACAACAGCTGGCGCGGCAAACTGAACTTCACAAACTGAACCACGAAACCAAAATTCCATAGAGATGAAGGAAAAATGAATTTAATTTTTAAATTTTTTGTGGAAAAAAAACAACCCGAAATTGGGATAAAAACCCCTTATCACCCCCTACACGGCCAGAAGTATCCAAAACAAAAAGTGGTTTTGGGGTATGTCTTGCTGGGACGGAGTGTATAAAGGGATAGAACAGACAGAGCTTGGATGTTGCTAATAGTAGATTTACTGTGCAACAGTGTCTAGCAACTGAATTTGGAAGTTTAATTGGACACGCTCTGTCTAACTTTCTTCATAGCGATTTGCGTTACATTATATGGAATTATTTTAAATTTACAGGACTTCACCATTCTTAGAATTAAGATGTTATTGGGCCCAAGGAAAAAAATTCTTTCGGACCCTGATTTGCTGTAAGATTAGAAATAAATACGAGATGGTATCAAAAATTTCTCGAACTCGCTCTTTAACGGATGAGAACACAGGATTTTGCTCGCAGCAGTAGTGAGCTGTAACCCTGATAAGGAAATGTGCCAAGTGTCATCGATGTATTTACGTCGTTAATCGCCTAATTGGTATTTTTATAATCATTGCGAGTGTGCTACAAACTACTCTGGCATCTTAAAAACGGATGTACCAATGAAAATTAATTTCTTTTGCTCAAATATATATAGATAAAGAACATAAAAATGCAAGCAAAACTCAAAATCCGTTTGAAAACTAACAAAATAAGTTGGACGAAATGAAGAAACAGATAACAGAATCAGATTATGTAAATACAACCTTTTCGCGGCGTAAAGACAAAAATTTATTATTAAGTGTTTTTAATTGTAAATTGTTTTTTACTTAAGCTTGCATATGTTTGTTATTTTATTTTGTTTATTTACAATTTTTGTTTTATATTTTTATTTTAACTTTTTACATCTTGCATTTACTGTTTATTTATTCTCAATATTATTTAATATTCAAGAAACATAAAATAATTTTTAAAACAAAAAAAAAAAGTCACCGAAAGGGGAATCGAACTTAGCTGCAGAGATGATAGTCAAAAACTTTCCTATCGGGAACCTCGACAAACGAGT
Source organism: Rhysida immarginata (assembly GCA_023313115.1). NCBI lineage: Eukaryota > Metazoa > Arthropoda > Chilopoda > Scolopendromorpha > Scolopendridae > Rhysida > Rhysida immarginata. The sequence continues at coordinate 282,963 of JAHWFO010111647.1, read as the reverse complement.
CTTTATTAAATTTATAAACTTTGAAATGCTATTTTTTCTACATAATCTATGACGTGTGTCATGGCATAGGTGAAGGCCTGGACAGTGAGCCCAAGTCTATAGAGTTGCCAAAATTGCCGAGACGAGTGACTAAAGACTGTCCTCCATTAAGCGATAGTGAGAGTAGAGGAGAAGCCCGAAGGGACGCTACCGGCCGGAGGCACCCTAGGAGAAGCAAAGTAGAGTGCCACGAACCGACGAGTGGCGAGCAGGAGACGCCGAGGCGTGTAAGAAGTTTGAAATTTCTCATGCGTCGCGGCAGGTTCAACTGCTTAACGGATATCCCGAACCGTTCTCTGGTAAAAATCTTTCGCATTTGGAGCCTATCACTCAAATGGATCTTACGCTTTGGTTCTCTAGTGGTTGAGAGGACGACACAAGCCGAACCTGATCACTGACTAGAGTGCAAGGAATTTTACCGTCTGGGTTATCCGGATATTCGTGGGAGGGCCAAACATGGCTGAATTGCGCGTACGGCTTCGTTCGTTTCTCCGACGAAGAGAGACGAAAGTAGCGCCGGTGGTTTTAAGGCTCAGGAAGATGGTTCATGCGTTGCGTGACTGTTCCCAATTTAACGAGGTTAAGCGGGAGAAGTTCGGCGTTGGACATTGACGTCGAGCAGCAGGGTGTTGCTTTAATACCTGCGTGGAAGTTGTTCTTAGGGTCTCTTATGATCATAGCGTTACTGACGTAATCTGTAATAAGTACTTAAAGTTAGCTATTTCCTTATTAAGATACATAGCTGATGTATTTGGACATTATAAATTATAGCGGACTGGGTAGGGTTATTTCTAAGCTATTTATGACTCGTAAACTTTTGTCCCTATTAGCATTTCCTATGCATAGATGATATATGTATTCTTAGTGAATTCCGTATTAGGAGCGGAAGGATAACATATAAGTTAATATTACAGGGTGTGTAAAGTATTTGAGGACACACCTTCGTTTGACTACTGCTACACTATAATAAATTGTATGTCCTTTCCGTTTCATGAAAGCAAAATGGCGGACCAGCAAATAACACAAACCATGAAGAGAAATGCAGTAATCGTAGCAATAAACGCAGAGCACAGCGATATAGAGATATCACGATTTCTAAAGGTCGCAAGATCATTCTTCCACAAAATGCGGAAGAAGTTGGAGAACGAAGATGGCAATGTTGCACCAGTAGCGAAGCGTAAAATGCATGCCTCACGCTCTGACATCTTCAGAATACCTGAATTTATTCAGCAAGTGCAGCAGGCTATCAATGACAATCCCAGAACATCCATGAGGTCACGTGCCAAAGATCTCCATGTGTCGGAAGGAACAATTAGAACGTATGTTATGCAAAGAAGTCAGTTTATGTCAGACAAAACACGGGAACCACCTACTCAGATCGAAAAGGCTCTTAAACAAGCTGAAAAATCCGTGTGAAGCTTATTTGCTGTGGATTTTCTCCGATGAAAAAAACTTTGACCAGGATCAGAAGGTGATCAGAGGAAATCACAGATGGCTATGTACAGACCCTTCGGAACTGCCACGAGTCATGCACACGAAATTTCCTGCAATTGTCATGGATTTAGAGATTGTCAGCAATGAAGCACATGTCATGCCTCCACATTTTTTCCCCAAGGCCTTAAATTTAACTCTGCGGTCTACCTTGAGACCATTGAAACAACTGCGTTTTCCCGAATGCGAGGATAATTCGTGTCTTCCAACAATTCAATACAAGCACTCTTTCTTTGCAATGCAATGAATTGTGGGATTGTCTACAGACAGACGGATAGCTGGACAAACCGATCACCTAAGCATATTTCTATATACAGAAAATGTGCTAAAAAACCCAATTGCAAACTTATTCAGCATAAAAAATCAAACAAAACAAAAAAAATCATCCAAATCGGACCAACGAATCACCCACAATCACGTGGTGAACTGTTTGTAGCTAACAAACAGTTACATTGCAGAAACAAGTTACTTTTAACAGTTAAAAAAAGTTAATCAACAAAATGCTCGATGTGACGACCATGGGCACAATAACACAATCGGGCACAGAACCTAACTGACGTCAAAACATCGGCAAGCATGGCTGGTGTAACTGCTCGGCACGCTTCCTGGATTCGTTGAACCAGATCCTCCAGTGAGGCGGGCTGCGTAGCATAAACCTTGTCCTTCAGGTATCCCTATCAAGAAAAAGTCAAGCGGTGTAAAATCAGGGGAGCGGGATGGCCAACGAACTGGTCCTCTTCGGCGAATCCATTTTTGTGCAAACATCTCACTTAGACGCTCGCGAACGACCAACCCGTAATGTGGAGGAGCTCCATCATGCTGAAATCACGTGCGCTGATACGAGGTCAATGGCAAATTATCAATGAAGTCTGTGACTACCACGTTGAGAATAACAGCCCGGTAGCGTTCCGCAGTCAGTGTTCCATCGTAAAAATACGGTCCAACTACAGTGTCATTATACAATCCACACTAGACATTGATTCTCCTGTTCACTTGATGAGTTGCTTCTCGCAGACATCGTGAGTTTTCGTCTGCCCAATGATGATGGCTGTGCCTGTTGATAACTCCATCCCTGGTGAACTGGCTTCATCTGTCCACAACACCTCATGAATGAAGTTTGGATTGTCATCCAGGCAGGTTAGTAACCAGTTGCAGAAGGCGGCCCTAGCAATATAATCCAATGGCAGTAACTCCTGGTGACAATGAATATGGTATGGGTAAAAATGATGTGCGTGTAGAATGTTGAGAACAGTTCTCTGATAGCACCCAAAATCTGCAGCAATTGCTCTGCTGCTTGTGTGGGGATTTGCAGCAACTGCAGCCAGAACTAGTAGTGTTGTATCCTCGTCGCCTTGTGCCCTTGGTCGTCCTCGTTCTGCATTAATATGCCCTGTAGCCTCGAATCTTTGAATAATGTGACGCATTGTTTGACGAGATGGATGGCGGTCGTATACAAACTAACTGCAGCATGTAGGTTTCTCTTTGCTCTCCGAAACAGAAGATCATGTTGACCATTTCCGGAACAGTGTAGCTTGCCATCCTGGAATTGTTCTGAAACATGCCTTTTATTTGCTTTTACGCATGAAAGTGAATGTGAGTATGGTAATTTATGTTAAGTTTTTGATTTGCATGCTTTACATGGTGGAAATATCAACATTCAGTTTTTCTTGTGCAGTGTGACTGTTTGTAACCTACAAACAGTTCACCACGTAATTGTGGGTGATTGGTTAGTCCGATTTGGATGATTTTTTTTTCGCAGTGGCTATGTTCATGGCTACCGTGAAGGCATAATGGTTCACGACAGTAAAGAGTGATATCACACCTTATTGCTGGGAGTTGCTTCGCGGCACTTTTTGTGCTGCGGACGGCCGTAGCGGTGAAGGAACATATTGTATAAATGTTCAACTTGAAGAAGGTTCAAGTCGTATCAAAAGTTGGAGAGTTTTATAAATGAACAGCAACAAAAAACATTTCTTAACATCGGAAATCGCGTTCTGTTTGCTAAATTATATAAAAAATAAATAAAGGAATCTTAATTTTTCCAAGATTTATAGTATTTAAATTTCAATATTTGAGTACACCGACTTATTGGAGTACAAATTTCTTAGTCGGTGGACGAGGATGGGGGGGGGGGGACGGGGGGAAGATAATAACACTCTATATTACTTTGTTTTTATAAACTTTATTATTATGACTGTTTCATCCCATGTTGGCCTACCACTGACTAAGAGTGAAGGCCTATGTGTTCTTTTCCCGAACTCAATTTTTTTCTTTCTGAAATAATCTTAAATACTCATGATTCCAGAAAATATATTGAAATTAAAAAAAAAAACATCCGGCTATACGTATATGACCATTTTGTGCAACTATCTCTTCTGAAACGGCAAAAAAGCAGAACCAAATTAATATTTGAGGGTACTTTATACTGTGCCTTGACGTATTTTTATGACAATTGGTTAACCCTCTTGGGAAATAACTAATTTTTTCCAAAAATGAAGGTATGGCTGTAGCGTTCATACCAGCGAACCAATCTCAATAAATTCGACATGTACGAATTAAGACAAATTTTTTTTGTAAATAACTTGTTTACTTCTAATGAGCCAGTTTTGAGTTATAAAGGTTTATATTTCCCTCTCCACCTACAAAAAATGTTTCAGTTTCTTTTCTTTCCAACTCCCGGCAATAACTTTGACGCCATTTCTCATAAAAACGACGCCACTCCTTACCGTCGTGAGCCGTTACGCCTTCACGGTAGCCGTGAACGTAGCCACAGCCTTTTTTATATTTTGTTTGTTTTTTTATGCAGAACAAGTTTGCAATTGGGTTTTTTCCTCTATCCCTTACGGTTTTTGAGATAAATTTCGAATGTGTCGTAAATTGTATATTTGGGATTATGAAAAGTGCACCATGGGATAGGCCACCCACAATTTCCTATTCTTTGGATTCATCAAAATTGACATACCTGTATCTGCTTCAGTTCAAACAATAAAAGGGGGGGAGGTTCAGACTTTTGTATTCACCCTGTACGTATGTGTATGTGTGTTTGTATGTGTGTGTGTCTGTGTGTGTGTGTGTGTGTGTGTGTGTGTGTGTGTGTGTGTGTGTGTTTGTACAAATACAACTTAGTGCATGCTTTTTTATGTAACAGTAACAACAGCAGCTGCAACAACAGGTAAAAAAAATAAACATTGCAAATAAAACTTTGTTCCCTTTTCACTCCCACCCGCTACCTTGTCTTTAATCACACTTTTAAAAACATTATTGCCCTGTCGCACTAACTATAAGAAGTAAGTTGATGTAAAGCTAGTCAAAATCGGTAAAATTTAAAATTAATTTGACAAGCTTGAAATTTACCCGAAATTATGAGATAAATGATTAAAAAGTAAACAATCAATTGCATGTAATTTTTATCCAAAAATAAACAGTATTAAGGATTATTCAAAAAGTAAAAAATGTATTTATCTTAGTATTAAATTGTATCTCATGAACCTATCAAAATCACATAAGTAAAACCTTTTTACGATGAAAAAAAAGGAAAACAATGGGACTTGGAGGATGGCCAAATAAGCTTGCTTAGTGTTAAAAAGTGAAAAATATACCTGTACTTTAACTGCAATGACCCTTTCATGTTCTAACATTATTAAAATTTACACTCATATTTCTCTTTTTATTTTAGTTGTTAATTTTTTAATGAGTGAACAATTAGAAAAATACCAGCTAGAAGGTTTCATAGATAAACATTTTTTTTGCACGTTATCTTCTTTACACAATCAAAATTGTATTTAAACTTGCATACAAAATCGTGGATACATATACTGATATTGATTATTTATTGTGTATTTTTGAGCTATAAAAATACGTAAAAAAAATAACATTTTATATATGAGACGTATTCAGTAAGTTTCATGTTCCAGGCTTGTAAAGACAATTGGTGTTCTTGATCTTAGCTAATTTTATTAAGGGGTACATCTAAATATACTGAGTGGCCAGTTATTACGAATACCGGCCCTAATACTGTGTTGTACAACCCCATGTACTGCGGCATGAATTCAATTAGCTGCTGGAATCATTGTTGTGTGACGTTTGTCCATGCGGATGCAAGAGCTGCTCCCAGTTGCTGCTTATTGGATTGTGGTGGAACCATGCCTCGAATAACCCGTTCCAGCTCATCTCAAACATGTTCTATTGGATTCAAATCTGAGGACTGCAATGGCCTGAGAACTAAGTTAAATTCATTATCGTGCTCCTGGAAGATTCCATGACGATACGAGCTTTTGTGATATGGAGCACTGTCCTGCTCGAAGTATCCTTCCGATGGGGAAAACATAGTAGCCATGACGTGATGAATGTGGATCGCAACAACGTTCAGGTGGCGTTAGAGGATGTAAATATAAGGCCTGGTAGTGTGATGAGAAGCTACGCAATGGAACACAGTACAATATCGATTCAAAGGCTAGTGTGAGTGTTGAAACATTTTACATTATTATCTTGGAAACATGACAGTACCGCAAAGTGTATGCGAAATGGCTGCCCTATTATTTGGAAACATCATAAAAAGTGTTACACATGCCACGTCACTGGAGTTTTTAAAGCACTCTTATGATGATGTGGAATTCTTGTCAAGAATTACCATGGGGGACGAGAGTTGATGCCACCAGTATGTACCTGCTTCCAAATGCCAATGGAAACAACTAAGATCACCACCACCGCCACCTAAAAAAAATCCAAGTCAATTCGCACTAGTGGACGGAGAAGGGCTCATTCAAACAAAACACATAGCCTGCTATGAGAAGGGTATTTCGCGCCTTGTGTCACAGTGGGATAATTGCATAAACCACCACGGTCAATATATTTGAAATACATTAAATTGTTTAGTCTTCATTAAGTTCGGCTTGTTATTTACTGAAGAAGCCTCATAATACACTGCTTTGCAATGAAATTGTCCCACCAACAAGGAGTTATCCGATCATATCCATATTTGGGGGGGGGGTTCTTCTACCTCCGACTACGATTAAATGCATGCTCACGAGACTGGACCATTTGGGTTGATACAGGGTGTCTGGGTGTCTGTATAGGCTCATCAGTTGACACCTGTGCGAGCGCTCCATGCAGTAGGGAGGAAGGAACTGCCTCTTAAACGTACAGTAATGTAATTCACACAACGGTCTCAATGGCGTGACGACGACAATGACAACCGTTCACGCAATAACGGACTTTGAACGAGGTCGGATTATTGGCTTCTCGGAGGCTGGATGGTCAACCAGACGGATTGCTCCCCAAGTGTCGCGGGACTCACGGACGGTAGACCGATGTTGGAGGCAATGGCGAGAGGAAGGCACACATGCCAGAAGACCGGGCTCTGGGGCCTGGAGAAGCACGTCAGCTCGTACCGATAGGCAGATACTGGAACAGCGCTAGCGGACAAAACCATCACCCTACGGCAACTGCGCGACAACATCACTATTCCCGGTACTATTCCAGTGTTAATCGCGACAATAGCACGCCGGTTACGCGCCTCGATAATGTCTGCCAGGCGTCCATTTTTGTGTTTCCCTTTGACACCTGTGAAGCGCGTGATACAACTACAATGGTGTCGTGATCGAGTGAGCTGGCGAATGAATGGCACCCGGTAGTCTTCAGCGACGAATTCCGCTTTTGTTTGGAGATCGACGACAGACGCGGACGTGTGTGGCGCACCACTGGAACGTGCCAATGAGCAATGCATCCGGTATCGTCATCGTGAACCAACACCTGGGATCATGGTCTGGGGTACCATCGGCTCTAATGCCAGAAAGCCATTTGTTCGAAGGCACCCTGAAAGCAGTACGCTACGTTAAGAGATTCTGCAGTCCGTATTACTGTCCTTTCTGCACTCCATACCCGGCGAATCCTTTCAGCATGATAACGCCAGTCCTCACATGGCACACATGAGCATGGCATGTCTGCAAGATGTCAACTGCCTGCCATGGCCCGCGCGGTCTCCAGACCTATCGCCAATTGAGCACGTGTGGGACATGATGGGACGTCGTTTACAGCATGTTCACCAGGCCTGCGCAGACGTACCCGAAGATGACATTCGCCACCTGTACGATCACCTACACCTGTGGCTGGAACAATGTATCGCCGCTTGAGATGGTGCCACAAGTTACTGATACCGCTTTCCGTTGGGACACCCTGTACAAACGAGTGCACGTCTTGGCTCCATAACGTATTAAAGGTATGTTCAGATGTATCGCTTGCTGTGTACTTAGTTTTGGCGCATTCGGATAAATCCTTGTGGGTGGGGCAATTTCATTGCAAAGCAGTGTAAATACCATGCACCGTAAAGAAGTAATTTATACATACCAATTTCGTTTTTGGCAGTAAGTTTAAATTCCAGAGTTCTGTCGCACTATATGATGCATTGTCAGGTTTCAGTTTGTCCAGAAGATCCAGAAAGGATGATGTACTGGGTACAGAGTGGAACCGCTTTAAATTCGTTATGGTTGGGCTTTCAAAGCATGAGCGGGATCTCCAGGTCACATGAAAATTATCGACGCTCTTTAAATCAATGTTTTGGAGTGATGGATTACTGAAGTAGTAAAGAAGGCGATTGATGGCAAGTAATAGTAAAAGCAGAAACATAATAACCTTGGGTCGAAGTGAAAAATAATTACGAAAGATTGTGTTTAAAGAATGCCCTTGATCTGCTTTTTGCGATTTCTTTCTAATTTCAGTGCGTATTAGTTTGAGTGTTTTTTCCTGTATGATATCTCGGGTGAACAAAATTTGCTTCTTTTTCGGTTTCGAGCAGACAACATAAAGGTCATAGATCAAGTGAGCCAATGACAGAATGGACCAACCAAAATACAATCCTATGTTTCCAGCAATGTCAATTAATAGCTTGTATTCGTCGTAAGCAAGAAATTGTTCATAATGTTGTGATCTTTCAAGTGTGAAATAAATTTCAGTCTCTGTCATTACATCTTTACCTAAATTAACTTTTTTAATATTTGAATCCGTTAAATCCACAATATACAAGGATTCCATAACAATCAGTTCGCATGGCTTTCCACAAAGATTTTTGCATTTTTCCTCAATTTCACGATATTTTGCCGTCTCTTTAAAGTCGTCGTTTAATGACTGATATAGTTGTGGAGGGATTGTCGGGCATTCAGACTTCTTCAATTGCTTTATTGCTGACGGCTGTATCTGAGGATAGCTAGAAAGAGATTTATAGTTTATATGATTAGCCTTGAAAAATTAATGAATAAATAAGTTTGGAACATGACAAATGAATGTTAAAATTACAAATTAATTACAGGGTGTCCCAAATTAAAGTTAACATTTTGTACGTAGCTCGCTATAGCAAAAACTATTCTTCAGAAGATCATTAATTTTTTGGGATGCCGTAATTACATAACAGGAAGTTGTATCCAGAGCAGAAAAATATTAGTTCTAAAAATCACATATAGAGGTCTTAATATAGCTTCATAGAGCACGTAACAGACAACTACAAATTTATCTGTCTATGATTAACAAACATACTCAATATGATGCCTACTATTATCTGCTACTACCTGTAAGTGTAAAGTAGCATGTTCAACAGTATAAACCCGTATACGCCTTAGAATGTTAAACACATACCGTGCTATAGTGTCCGTAAGATCTGACAGAGATGAAATGTGATCACATTAGACCAACTCTTTGAAATAGCCCTAGAGCCAAAAATCGCACAGATTCATGTCTGGTGATTTTGCAGGCCAAGGCAAAGGAAAATAAGGCTGATAATTTTGTATAGATATAACGCAATCTGACCACCTGTTTCACAGAATTGGCAAACTGTGGAGGAGAACCACCTTGCAGGAACACTGTTGCTTGAACACAGACGTACTTGTTGATCAGGAATCATGGAATTCTCAAATAATGATACGTATCTTTGCTCACTGTTGGTCCATGTCACAAGAATTACAGGGCTGATCTCTTCGGAAAAAATCGCCCTGATATAATAAAAAACGCGGTAGTAAAACTACACCATACAGTTACTTGAAGAGTGAACGGAATTTGCATACACTCATGTGGATTGTCCTTCAGACCAAATACGGCATTTACGTGTGGTGATTGCACCATCTAAATGAAATGGGCCTCGTCTATCCAGAGAATGTTCCATGGCCGTTTATTTTGGAGCTCGCGGCGAATAAGGAACTGCAATGAAAAGGATTCTCGTGCACTATGATCAGCAAGTTAGAGATTCTGCACAAGTGACATTTTATGAAGATATTAGTGCAAAAGTGTTTTTAAGAGTCTTCTGCACAGTCGCACGAAACAGGTTGTTCTTAGCTTCTGCAATACGAGCAATACTAGTGCTGCTCATGAAATTTAACATCCTACTATATACTCCACTATCTGAGAAATACATGCTTTTGACCTTTACCTGGCTGGGCAATTAATGAGCCTTTTTCTTCAAAACCATGGTCAAAGTTTGAGAGGACCTTTTCAAAAAACTACTTCAAAGACTTAAGTTTTCTCAAAGCTTCAGTAGCAGACTGATCTGTTGTTCTACTACTTTGTGTCCAATTTTGATTTCATTACAGGGTTTCCTGTTTCGTCCTTCTTTCCTCTACATCCGTCATAGTATTATGGGATGATAGAGCCTATTAAAATTGTGTTCTCCATTTTCATTTTTTTAAATTTTAAACTGCAGAACCAATATAAACAAAGTAATTTGACTAACAAATATAAATAATAAAATTGTTTTAAAAGTCTATATAATTAAGATATAAACGACACATGGTCAATTGCATGATCATCTCTTTCTCTGATTGGCTAATGCAGAAACTTCTGAGGGTCTGCACAGACTAATTTTGCAAGACAGAGTATTGTTTTTATATTTAATGTCGCTAATACTATAATAATTTTGATATTCAAATTTATTGAAAGTACATACCATCTTTCTGATACTTTTATTTCAGGAATGGCCACCATGCATCTTCTTACACAATATTTGGCATCAAGTGATGTATTGCAAGGCTTCCTCCTCGTGTTTATATCGTTTTTCTACAATGTATAAAAAAATTCATGTTGATAGTAAAGTAAGAAGAAGTTATTTAACCATAATGGCTAAAAAAACAAAAGGATTTTTTTGCGTAGAATTTCTGATTGCAAAAAATGGCCAAGCCAGATAGACGTTTCTCTCTGCTTAATATGCGTCTCAAAACTATAAAGACTCATGGTTTATGAAAAAAAACATTAAGATAAAAAATTACAAAATATTTTAATCAATAATTTTTGGCGTGCAAAAATCCTAAGACCATTTTTCATTTAATTTTTCTATCTGTGAGGATATTGTTCTCTGTATTGTGTTTAATAACAAAATTAAAGGAGACCTTGCAGTACAACATTTTAGTTTAAATACTAACTAGATTCGGCATTTAATCCCGCCTTCATCAGGGTACAAGTCTAAGGATGAGCGATTAATTGTGATTAATCGTATAATCGATTTTTTGTCTAAAATAATCGGCGATTTCGATTAAATTACAATACTCATTTCCAAAAAAGTTGGGACAGTGCAACATATAAGAAGAACTCCAACACATTTGTTTGGATTATTGTATTGCTGTTTATTTCAACGCATTACAATACATAAACGATAAATTAGGCATGGGATTGCCTATCTTATATGCTTAAAGAAAGATACAGGTGGTTTTCCTGTTTGGCACGTGCAACACACTCCCAAAAAAGTTAAGACAGCACAGCGTTTACCACGGTGTGGCGTCACCTCTCCTCTTGATGACACACTGTAATCTTCTGGGCATCGATGACACCAATCTTTCTAACACCGTAACCGGAATTCTGTCCCATTCCTGTTGGATATAGGTTTTCAGCTGTTCAACTGTCCGGGGTCGTCGTTGTCGTAGTTTTTGTTTAAAAATACGCCAAACGTTTTCTATAGGTGACAGATCCGGGCTGCAAGGGGGCCAACCCAACGTACGAATGCGCTGCCGACGTAGCCATGCAGAAGTTATGCGCGCTGCATGCGTTCTGCCGTTGTCTTGTTGAAATATACACTGCCGTCGTCCAAACAGGCGCCTCTTAGATGGCACCATAGCTTGTTCCAGGATCTGTATATACGCTTCAGCATTGACGGTGCCATTGCAGATGTGCAAATCTCCCATTCCATGGCCACTAATACAGCCCCAGACCATGACAGACGGTGGTTTCTGTACCGAACGCCTGTAGCACGCGGGAATATCTTTTTCGTCTTTGGTCCGGAGTGTACGGCGTCCATTATTACCGTAAACAATCGTAAAGATTGATTCATCGGACCACAATATGTTCTTCCAGCGTGCTTGGGACCCATTGCGATGGGCTCGAGCCCATATCAGACGGCGACGTTGCTGTCGTTTGTTGATGTATGGCTTCCGTTGTGCACAGTATAACTTAAGTTTGCATTTGTGGATGCACCGGCGTACAGTATTCAACGATAATGGCTTCCCGAAGAAATCGCGGGCCCACGTGGCTATGTCCGTAATCGCAGCATTCCTATGCGTGACGCAGTGATGTCGGAGGATCCGAAGAGCTCGAGCATTCAGAATAGGTTTTCTACCTTGGCCTTTCCGAACTGTGATCTCACCACTATCTCGGTTGCGCTTGATAATATTATGTACTGTAGATGATGACAGGTTAAATCTTCTGGATATTGCACACTGAGAAACGTTGTTTGTGAATTCTTGAATGATTCGAACACGAAGAACTTCGCTAACTGGCTTGCCCCTACCCATTGTTCTGAAAAAGTTACAAATGGCAACTGTTATTTATACGGAATGTAGTACGACGTCATCATTCTAGATTATTCCCGAACAATTCAGAAGGTTCCACTACTAACGCGCTTTCTACAACGTATGTCCCTACTATTTTGGAACGTGTTGCAACGCCCCCCGGCCACTATACAAAATGTTTTGGTGCACACAGTATATTTATGTCATTTCATAAACGTATCTGCTATTTTGTATTCGCGAGAAAGTTTTGTTACATCATCCCTTTTTGTTTTTTCTATATATTTTGCACTGTCCCATCTTTTTTGGAAATGAGTATTGTATAATAGATGATTAATTGATTAATCGCATAACTTTTGCGATTATTTCAATTTTTGGTGAAATTGCCAAAGCAAAGGGAAGGAGCATATTTTAGCGATTTTTGTACTATTGTAGGACAAATTCCAGATACATGTTACGTCATCATGAGTCACCAATATTTCATATTACATTTCATGCTAATGTTGTTTTAATAGCTTTTTTAATTATAATTATTTAAATTTAATAATCTTAATAATGTTAACTCTAAATGTAATATTACATTGTTAAAAATAAATTAATATTGAAACGTTAAAACTTAGATTAAACTTCTAGTGTGGATTATTTCCCTTTGATGACTGTACAGTACCTGCATATTACAAAGCACTTAAGCCAATATACTCAAATTGCATTGACTGGTCTCTGATGATTGATAACACTAGTCAAAAAATTTAAACTTTTTTCCTGCTTCCTTTACAAAATCACCAACATACACATTGTATTGTAATGTACCTAACTCGTCTGACATTTAAGCTAGTAGGCTCCATCCTTTTTGTAGTCGTCTTTTTCTTCCTTGTATATTTTTTCTTTTTAAGGCGTGGATAGTGGTCTTCTTGGATGTATTGGTCACTTTGGCACCTCTTTTCTTTAGCTGATTGGTTACTATAGTGCCTGGCATGAAAGAAAAAGGAAACTGGCGCATGCGTAAATAAAAAAACCTTTTTGAACCAATCAGGAACGGACAAGAAATGGGGTATTACTTATTCCTGGCATCAGTAATAAGTAATACCCCGTTTCCATTCCATTTTAAAGTGGTTGAACGAGTCTTTTTTCATTTACGCAAAAACCAGTTTCCTTTTTCTTTCGTGTTGGGCACTATAGGTGAACTTGCTCCATGCATCTTCTTTGTTATCCATCTGTTGTAGTGTATCTAACGTATTATTGGGAGTATGGTTAATGATCTTTACGTCGTTGTGGTAGTATCTGTTCCTGACGGCGATTTCTTTGATGATGGAGACTACTTAGGGCCTAACATCTTTGTTAAGTGGAATAGTGCTGGCTCGCTGAAACATGGAGCAAATCGCTGTTATTCTCTATTGGGTGGGTGGTTGGAGTTCCTGTGGATAATGTTAGCCGTAATGGTGGGCTTTCTGTATACTTGCAAAGAGAACTTGTTGGCACCTGGTCATCTGATGATGGAAAGGTCTAAGTAGTTAGCTTGTGCTCTTCTTTTTCTATGATGAAGGATAGCTTATGGTGTGCTTCATTGAATCTCTCGTCCAGCTGCAGTCATAAACAACGATGGCGTCATCCGAATATCTATAATATGATTGGATGTGTAAATCCTTTGTGACATGCTGATGTCAGTTAGGGTTGCATATGTCCGACGGGAAGTGAAAATAGCGAAAGACTGGTTATGGGAGGGATGTTCGCGGGTGATATGAGCGATGCTTTGTTGTTGTTTTGAGCGTTGTGAGCGGTTTGTTTGCCGTTTGTTTTTCTGTTTGTGTGGATTGGATGTGTTCTGTTTGTGGTGGATTGTGTTAGTTAGTTTGTTAGGTATAGAATGGTGGGTGAATGTGTTTCGTTGATCTTGTTTAGTTTGTTAGGTATAGAATGGTGGGTGAATGTGTTTCGTTGATCTTGTTTAGTTTGATAGGTGCGCAGCCGCTTTTTTGGCGAGCGTTTTGCTAACAACGCAAAGTCGGTCGCGTGTGTCTCTTTGTTTTCATTTGTTGCATTGTTTGTTGGCGACTGACATTGTTAGTTTTCGTTTGAGAGTTTTTGTTTAGCCTCCAGCAAACAATCGTTTACTTTTTTATGTAGTATTGTTGGTAAATAGAATTGGTATTATATTTTATTTTCCTCTCCTCGAAAACCGCCGTGTTGAGTGGTCATTTGTTTTTGCTGTGCTCCTCATATTGCAGGTCCTACGTGTTTTAGAGGAGTTCTTGTCAGTATAATTGGTACAGTTAGCACCCAGGTTATGCTTAACATTTAATATGAATATATTAAGGTTTTTTTAATGAGATTCCGAGCTTAATAGAACTTTATCAAGCTATGCAGGAAAGTGGCGGTGTCAGCATGATGATAGCAGCCATTGCGTGTTCGACTTGAAGGACAGAGAACCGAGCCCAGCGATGACAATTTTGACCGTGATATGGGAATGAATACTATCGAGTAAACGAAGGTGATTGGTGCAGTTAAGATGACAACTGGGTGAGTAACTTTTGAACTGATTTGTCGATTTGCGCTTTGGAATGCGTCTGCTCTGAAGCCCCCCCAAGTGCGGAAAAACATTCGCGTAAACGAAGCAGCTAAGTCTTGCCATATGTAGTGCAACTAAAATGCGACTTGGGCATATAAACAGGAAGAATAAGTGTTATAAAACTTTCAAACATTCTCCTTAAGGTCTATGTACTGATAGTTTGCTTGATTAGCAGGCCAGACGGTGTTGTGAGTTATTGGAGATTTTGTGTTGCATTTACTATTCTTTTCTTTAGAAAGTTGTTAATCGTTTTAAGAAGGATGGAAATGAATCAGACAGCTTGTGCCATCGATTCTGAGAAGAAGTAACCCATGAAATAGGTTGATCTACATATCTTATCCGTGTAATTACAGAGCGAAGTGCCATTAGGGAGTGTGCACTGGATTTAAAAGTGAAAACACCTAGTCCCATTGGATTCCGCAGTAAGGCCGTAAAATTAAATACTACCACTCGCCAAGGAGGGGTTAAGGTCCCCTCCCCTCAAAGCGTTTAATCAAAAGGGGTCACATTACGCTTTCTTGCGTGTTGTTTGGAATACTTTACGGGAGTTGGTAGTATTTATTTCTACTGAATTTGATTTCTATAGTGACAAGGCCTGATTGTGGTATTTGAATTAAACTTCTGTGTATGCTCGAAGTTTTGATGGCTCTTGGCTGTTACATTCATGTCAAAGACGTGTACATGTATGTCATTATAGCTTAAGATAATAGATTTAGTTTTAGAGGGGCCCCTCCTATTATGCTTAAGATACCCTTGCACTGACTGACCCTGTATAGGCTCATGAATAAAATGTGAATCCTGCATAATGTCTCTGTGCCAGCATTTCTTCAGAAATTAATCCAGGTCTCAAACCCCTGACAGTTCCTCCCCCTTACAAGATATACTCGGGGTGCTTATAGACTATATATTCGAGAAAATAAGGAGGCAGCACCTAGGAGGGATATAATTCTCCTCCAACGATTTAATAACAGTTGTCTGTTAATACACCGCCGAGTGCTTATGGTTGCTGCCCCGAATACTTATAAAGAGGTGGTGGAACTGGCTCTGCGTTCAGAGGAATTGGAAAGACGAGGTAGGGGTATGGCAAACGTGGTTGAGTCAGGGGAGACCTCGATGTTTGGTGAAAATAATGCGGGTGGGGGTTGGAACAATCAGAAAGGGGGGGGGGGCGTGGCACCACCCCTGGTGAATCATTGAAAGCGACTGCAAGTGCATGTGGGTGTAGCTCAGCACTTAAAAGATAAGAAGGTATAGTTGAGGGGTTAGTTAAGGCAGTGGATTCATTAAGAACAGAAAAAGGTCCGCAGCGTGTAGACAGGACTCCTAATGAAATGAGAACGTTAGCACCACGTGCTCGGAATTCCAATGCAGGCTGTTTTTGCTGCGGGTGTCTAGGGCACTACGCAAGGGATTGTCCTCAACCTGCTCCAGTTGCTTCTAATTCAAATATTGGGGCATGTTTTGAGGGTCCGGTGCTGACACATTGTGGCGAGGGTGGTGTATGCATGACTACGATTCATCTGCAAGGCCAGCCTGTCACAATGTTGGTTGACACCAGTTCCCAAGTGTCAATGATTGATGGTGAGGCTTATAGGCACCTTACCAACACCCCGTTACAACCAGCGGAAATGGTTATTAAGGGAATAAATGGGAGTTGCCTGAGCCTCACCCAGAGGGGAACGTTAGATGTCTCGATCCAGGGCCGTCATGTGGGTCCTCTAACGTTTTTGATACATTCGTTCGAGGATAGGCCGTATGACGGTATCCTGGGTATGGACGTCATGAGGGGAATGTCGTTTCAATGCGCACTGGCACAGGTGGAACAGAGAACACAAGCTCGCCCAGTGATGAAGGTACTGGTGGCATATGAGGCAAAAGAGAAATCGAATTTGGGGACAAGGCAGAGAAAAAACGCACATGACGAAATGGTGTTTAGCGAGGATGATGTGTCAGGTAGTGATGATTAATCGTTATCAAGTGGGGCGTCGAACTTCTGGGAGGTGGATTGGGCCGTTTAGAGTGGTGACATGTGATAGCTATGGGTGGGTGCAGGTGAGAGGTATGGCCCGTGGAGATATTCTTTGGGTGAAAGAAAACCAACTGTGGTTCTAGTGGAAGAGTCGGTCGCGTGTGTCTCTTTGTTTTCATTTGTTGCATTGTTTGTTAGCGACTGACATTGTTAGTTTTCGTTTGAGAGTTTGTTTTTAGCCTCCAGCAAACAATCGTTTACTTTTTTTTATGTAGTATTGTTGTTAAATAGAATTGGTATAATATTTTTTTTCCTCTCCTCGAAAACCGCCGTGTAGAGCGGTCATTTGTTTTTGCTTTTCTTCTCATATTGCAGGTCCTACGTGTTTTAGAGGAGTTCTTGTCAGTATAATTGGTACACTTAGCACCCAGGTTATGCTTAACATTTAATATGAATATATTAAGTTTTTTTTAATGAGATTCCGAGCTTAATAGAACTTTATCAACCTATGCAGGAAAGTGGCGGTGCCAGCGTGATGATAGCAGCCATTGCGTGTTCGACTTGAAGGAGAGAGAACCTAGTCTAGCGATGACAATTTTGACCGTGATATGGGAATGAATACTGTCGAGTAAACGAAGGTGATTAGTGCAGTTAAGATGACAACTGGGTGAGTAACTGTTGAACTGATTTGTCGATTTGCACTTTGGAATGCGTCCGCTCTGAAGCCCCCCCAAGTGTGGAAAAACATTCGCGTAAACGAAGCAGCTAAGTCTTGCCATAAGTAGTGCAACTAAAATGCGACTTTGGCATATAAACAGGAAGAATAAGTGTTATAAAACTTTCAAACATTCTCCTTAAGGTCTATGTACTGATAGTTTGCTTGATTAGCAGGCCAGACGGTGTTGTGAGTTATTGGAGATTTTGTGTTGCATTTACTATTCTTTTCTTTAGAAAGTTATTAATCGTTTTAAGAAGGATGAAGATGAATCAGACAGCTTGTGCCATCGATTCTGAGAAGAAGTAACCCATGAAATAGGTTGATCTATATATCTTATCCGTGTAATTACAGAGCGAAGTGCCATTAGGGAGTGTGCACTGGATTTAAAAGTGAAAACACCTAGTCCCATTGGATTCCGCAGTAAGGCCGTAAAATTAAATACTACCACTCGCCAAGGAGGGGTTAAGGTCCCCTCCCCTCAAAGCGTTTAATCAAAAGGGGTAATATTACGCTTTCTTGCGTGTTGTTTGGAATACTTTACGGGAGTTGGTAGTATTTTTTTCTACTGAATTTGATTTCTATAGTGACACGGCCTGATTGTGGTATTTGAATAAAACTTCTGTGTATGCTCGAAGTTTTGATGGCTCTTGGCTGTTACATTCATGTCAAAGACGTGTACATGTATGTCATTATAGCTTAATATAATAGATTTAGTTTTAGAGGGGCCCCTCCTATTATGCTAAAGACACCCTTGCACTGACCGACCCTGTATAGGCTCATGAATAAAATGTGTGAATCCTGCATAATGTCTCTGTGCCAGCATTTCTTCAGAAATTATTCTAGGTCTCGAACCCCTGACAGTTCCTCCCCCTTACAAGATATACTCGGGGATCCCATGGCAAGGCCTTTGTATTGCTGGTAAGCAGTTAGGGGGTAAACATAGGGGAAATAGAACGTGGAAGGCGGTTGTTTCCAAAACATCAAAGGCGCCGTCCTGAACATCGAAAGAATGTTACCCTTGGGTGGGATTGTTCACGTGATTGATGATGCAAGGTTTTTTGGCTCATGTAACTGCTAATATATTGCAAAGTTTTAAAACAATGGGGCTGGTAATGTTTTAATTACCCTTAATAAGGATAGGATCCTTCAAACAGTTTTTAATTACTTTTAATTAGAAGTCTCTATAAACGGGATGAAATCTTTGGGTGTGGTCACTCACGTGACTAATGACATCATTAAGCCTAATCACGTGTATATGTGTCCCAGAGGCTAAAAATTAATTATTGATTTAGAGGGCATGGGCAATCATGTATGGGCGTGATTATTAGGGTGTGTTTGTTAATGCGTGTCTCTGCCCTGATCAACTCTCGGTCTGGCCTAACAATCAGCTGATCAACAGATTCGGAATTTTATAAACATCGAATTTGGTCACTTGGTGGCCAGTGAGAGGAAGCTTTTCAAAAGGCCCCTCACTGGCTTCCTTTGTGCGACAATCATTCGATGGTTGAAAAACCTATAGTCTCTGATCGATCAATTGTCACATTTAGACCGTCAGTTGATCAGGGCTAGACAGACACTAACGGGCATCCTATTAATCATAGGATAGATAGGTTGGGTAGATATGGGTAGATATGGATAGATACCCTGGCTAGTGAGCGCAACCCACTGGCCAGGCATCGGGATGACGTGCTTATATGTCGTAGGAGGGTTTTATAAAATAATATATTACAAAATTAATAATGGAACCGTCACAGAAATGTGAAAATTTGATTAAGATCTTGAAGAAAGACTTGTAGACAAAGGCGTACATGCATAGATTGTTTATAGGCTCAGTGAAATAAACTCTCATGTATGCATTCGAGAAAGAATATGTGTAATTTTTGTTTTAAATATGAGAAAATTTGTAGAAACCGACAAATAAACAGCCCTTTGATAAGAAAAGGCATAAGGTTCTTATAAACAAATGGCGGTAAACCCCTCAGGCAATATGTATTGGAATGAGCTAACCTAAAATAATCAATATAATAATCCTCTCGAGGGTAAACACTTTGGGCCTTCTCCCACTTTATAATTCTCACTCTTAGATTATGGCGACGCCCTATTCACATTTGTAATCTTTAATTTATAGCCATCTGGTTTGCTAAATACGCTTTTGAAAATTCAAGCACCACGTGTGTCATGTTGTCACGTGGATTTAGCAGAGTGAGGACGAGAACAGGGAACGTTTAAAAAAAAAAGAAAATATTTTATTAGCTTATAAAATATCTTTATAACTGAAATTGTCAAATAGTTTATTAATCAAAGTTCTGTCAGTGGAATTATTTGCATATAGTTCTTGAATAGACAAATTAATTACACTTATACACAGTCAATGTTAGTACACTAGCAGCAACTTCCAGCTCTTAGGACTCATTTAATTAGGTTATAGCTCTCTGACTCAATTATAAGAATACAGTTCCTTGTAGATAAGTTGTACCATCCATCTTCAACTTTTTACGAACCCCCGACTCATCTAACAGTGCCATCTTAGCTTTACGAGCCAAGTCATAGGAAATGGGTATAATTTCCGGTAGAGATACGAAATCAAGATATGAAAACATGGCAAATAGCGATACTGGAAGATTTCACCGTTTGTGTTAGTAAGAAGATTTGTGACGCTCTAGTGTAGCAGTCATGTATATTACATACTTAATTAGGCAGGGGTTGGTATAATTAAAAATATATTGATTATTAAGTCGATTATCACGATTGTTGGCTTTTTTCTTTGTAGTAATTATAATGAGTGTGTGTTCTTTGTGTGTGTTGTGTGTAGTGTATAGTAAAATATAAGTGCGTGTCATTTGTTTTGTTGTATGAATGAGTAGTAAAAATCCTCCGTGGGCGATCGTAAATAGTCCTTTGTTGGAGCAGCTATTGTTAGGATGTTTTCCGAGAAGATTGCTCAGCTTTCAATGGGGGATTGTTGCGATCGCTTTCGGAGAAATTATGTGTGTGAGTTTTCGTTTGTTGTAAAATTAAAAATTAAAAAAAAAATCTTGTGTGTATGTTCCGATTGGGTCTTGGTAACAATCGAAAGCATTGTCGATTGCAGTTTTCGTCTTGCTATATAGTTAAGATAGTTTATGATAAAAATGTTTAAGCTCATAGGTGAAATCTATGAACTTTGGAAGAAGGAGTTGTATGACTAAAGTAAAAATTAAGATAACATGTGCAGCATTTGATAGCCATAAATTTGCATAAATATTTCAATTCTTAATAAACAATTTTTTTTGGACAATATTATACTCTACACTGTTAATGTGACGACGTGAGCAAGACAGTTGAGGACATAGGACGAAATGGTACTCAATGGAACAGCGAAATGGATCTGCGCCCGTTCAGCGAAAGCGAGGCTGTAGCTCCAGACGGGAACCTCGTATGATTCAACATAGGTGGGCAAGTATGTCGACAGTCTCCAGTGAGTGGTATTAAACAGGTAGATAATGCAAGAGCAGCAACTAGACAGTTTTGTTCGATGCTCAAGTCTGCTGTGTCAAAGGTCCTCCTGCCCTTGACATGTTTGCAAGAACTTTAAATCGTAACAACTGCGCTCATGAAATATTTAAACTCAACCGTGCTGAGAACTGCTAATGTTAAATTCCACAATTCGTTGTAACTGCTTAGGAATAACATATGTTTAAATTCAGTTATACCTATTAAGCACCCAGTTTTGTGAGGGGCTAGAGGTTAAGTCAGTTGACAGGTGCATAGTAAAGCAGGACTGGTACGTTGGCAGAAATTGTGAGCGGGTTCCTGTAACTGTAGATTGTTGCAGTTTAAAGGATAAGTTCAAGCTCGCCAGTGGGTGTGTGAGAGGCATGAGGGGTTTAAGTTCTTCCCCCCTACATGTACAATAAAGGAAGTGCATCACGCTCCCATGCATAGGAAAGTGGAATATTTGATCCAGGAGTGCACAGTCCTACATCAGTCTTCCTCAAACTGATCAAGTACCCAGTTAGGCAGCACTGTCAACACATGCATGAACCCCCATTTATCCTATTACACAGGCAGGTGTGCCGGTTACCTATTGCGAGTGATGTGGCTTAAGTTCTGATGATTGCTTGTCTTACCGAAAAGTTGGGGCCCCAAAAGTACCTTAATGATATAACACTAAAATTTTTGGTAAGTTGTAAACAGTAAAAAATAGACTATGCTTATTGAGAATAAAGTGAATGCCAATACAATAAAATACAGCAGTGTCGTGGTTTCTCTCAATTAAAATCGGTCCCAAACCCTAGCAATCTTCCGCCTCGGTGTCGTTCTTCGAATGTTAATACTTTATAGAACATATTGTGGGGGGCAGGGGTATGCTACACTGGTGCCCGAACAGGGACCGATAATCCGGAATTTCCGGATATTTGAAGTTACCCCGATATTGCCGTGTTTTGGTAAGTTGTTGTTGTTGATGTGCGTTTAAAAGATGTATAGCTGTGCATGTATGATGTATCCTTAGCCTGTGATATAGTGAAAGGGTAAATTACAATTTATAATTTTGAATCTGAAAATTATAGAAAATGCCCGGAGATGAAGGTGACGTGGGAGCAGCTGCACCTTATACAGGGTCAGTACCAGCGTTCGTGGGGGAGGATGGAGGTGTCACGATTAAGGCCTTTTGGGCCAGTATCGATAGAATTGGACCCCAGATATCAAAGTGACAGTCATTCACTCACGATTGAAGGGGGTAGCAGCTAAACGAGCAGCGGAGCACGGATTGTTCGACATTGAAGAATACGAGGAGCTTCATGCTCGTTTGGAGCAGGTGTTTGGTCGCATTAAGGTGACGCGAGACTTTTCCCAGGAACTCCACGACACGAAACAAGGACCTAACGAATCTGTTGTCACATTCGCAGGTCGCCTTGAGCTAGCAATGGCTAGGTACATCAGCGCTACTCCGGCGGCAGTCCCCATTAAGGAGACAGTGCTGTTACAACGATTTTGTAACAGTTGTCTGCTAGCCCACCGGAGGGCATTGATGATAGCTAACCCGAAGTCCTATAAAGAGGCGGTAATGCTTGCACTGAGATCAGAGGAATTGGAAAAGAAGTTCAGAAGGTCTACCAATGTCATGGATTCCGGAGAAATGCGTCTACGAGATGACCCAAGAATTAATGCTGGGAAAATGGGACAAAAGGGGGCGAAATCGAACACTGGAAATGTCGAGGTGGTCAAACAACAAGTTTTAGAATGTAAATGTAGCAACTCGATAAAGAGATTAGAAAGTATGGTTGAAAATCTCGCCCGAACAGTTGAAAAATTAGCGGTTGCCCAAATACAAGTTCCGTCAGTTCAGCCAACGCCTGCCACTGTACCAAGTGAAGGACGAGCAGTTGTCCCAAGAGGAATGGCACCCAATAATGGCTGTTATAGGTGTGGGCGATTGGGACATTTGGCGAGAAATTGTTCCCAATCCGCACCAAGGCCACGTAGTGTCAACACAAGTGGACAACCGGAGGGCCCTATACTAACCCAGTGTGGCGAGGGCAGTACTTGTTTGGCTACTGTTTATATACAAGGGCATCCAGTAACCATGTTATTTGATACTGGATCCCAAGTATCATTGATTGACGAGGAGGCCTACCGCCAATTGGCTGGCCCCCCATTACAGGAGATGGAAATTACCATAAAAGGTATAAATGGAAGTTGAATATGCCTGAAGAAGGGAGGTTTACTGAACATAGTAGTCCAGGGTCGTCATATGGGCACACGAACGTTCCTGGTTCATTCGTTTAATGATCACCCATATGATGGCATTCTGGGTATGGACATCCTCAAGGGACTCACATTCCAGTGCTCTTCGGCAGTCATGTCTGGAGTTGCAGATGTGTTGTCAATATCGCAGGAGTGTCATAATGAAGACCTCAATAGAGAGGAAGCAATGAAGTATCAGGGTGCTGAGCGAAGTCCGAATATGAGCAACATGGGGTATGAAAATTGTGGCGCTAATCTCGTCCACTTAGTTATGGTTAGGGAGTCTAGTCAAGGAAGGACAGGAAGAATAGTAAGGTGGGTAGGGCCATTTGAAGTTTGCTCTACTGATGGTATGGGATGGGTGCAAATTAAAGGAGTAAGATTTGGCAATATAAAATGGGTAAGATTGGGACAATTATGGTCGAAATGGGAATTAGGGGTAAACACGAAGGGACACCAGTGAGAGTATAGTGAAGATTTGAGGGTACAGACGGGGAACAGTTATTCTTGTCTAAATGAGCCACAATCAAATGCGGGGCATGTACAGAGGTACGGGTGCAATGAGGCTGGAGTTGGTAGTCTGAATGAGAATTGTGAGTCTGGTATGAGTATGCCAGGGTACAATAGTGTACAAATGGGTAACGGGATTAAGAAGATTATTCCAAATCTGACCGAATCTGGATATCTGGGTGAATGTTCAAATACATATATGGGTTGGGTTCCTCAGACCGGGGAGGCAGTACCAAGCCCACAGTACACATTAGATACCACGACAATTTGGGGTAATGAAAGTCACCCTGATATCCAGCAGGTGGAAGATGGGGTCAGGTTGATGGAACCTGGAGGAACGGTGGCGTGTGAAGATAGCAGAGCTGCACTGACACAGGGAATTGATGTATAAGTAGGCACAGAGGTACCTGCAAATGTAATGACAGAGCTGGAGAATCAGGTGTGCATGGAG
Source organism: Rhysida immarginata (assembly GCA_023313115.1). Classification (NCBI taxonomy): domain Eukaryota; kingdom Metazoa; phylum Arthropoda; class Chilopoda; order Scolopendromorpha; family Scolopendridae; genus Rhysida; species Rhysida immarginata. Next base: position 258,738 of record JAHWFO010111647.1, on the reverse strand, counting down.
GAATTAGATGAAGGACAATTGGTTTGGCGGGAAGGGATTAAATTGGCTAAAAAGATACATAATCAGTTATTGGAAAAACCAAGTGTAAAGAAACAGGTGGGTAAAAATGACATTGTTTGAAAGGGAGCTCGTAAAGGGAAAAAGGTTAAACGTGATAAGAGTGGTAAAGCATCCAAAGTGGATGGGAATGAAATCAAAATAAATATTAGTGACAAAAGACAAAAATTGATTATGACGGTTACGGAAGATGAAGTGGGAAAAGGCAATGATAGAAAACGGTCAAAAGGCAAGACAGAGTCGGTTGGAGACACATGGGATGAGGATATGTGTATGGATGATTACGTTGAGGTCCCAGCTATCCTAAAAAGGGGTGAAGCGGGATTTTGCGAATTGGAATGGTAAATTGTAATATTGAGATTTTGCTTGTAGTGTGTATTGGAAATTGTGTATGTTAGTGTTATGAGTGTATGGTTGTAAAAGGTGAATGTGTTATTTTCCTTTATTAAACGTAAATGTTTTGGTATTGCGTTATTAGATTTACTGCTGATGATGATGGTATGATGATGGCATGTTTAATGATGTGTTCATGATCATAGGTTGTGTGACAGCGTATAAAATTATTCTGGGTTTAAAGAATTTTTGGATTAGTGTGTAAGCAAATTGAAATTATATAGTTATGTGGTTTAATTAGTTTGAAGGGGATTTCAAGGTGTTAATCCGAATATAACCGTTGATGGGGTATGTTCGAGTTTTGTCATTGGCGTTCCAGTGTAGCAGTCACGTGTAATATATACTTAATTAGGCAGGGGTCGGTATAATTAAAAATATATTGATTATTAAGTCGATTCCACGATTGTTGGCTTTTGTCTTTGTAGTAATTATAATGATAGTGTGTTCGTTGTATGTGTGTGTTGTGTGTAGTATATAGTAAAATATAAGTGCGCGTCGTTTGTTTGTTGTATAAATGAGTAGTAAAAATCCTCCGTGGGCGATCGTAAATGGTCCTTTGTTGAAGCAGCTATTGTTAGGATGTTTTCCGAGAAGATTGCTCAGCTTCCAATGGGGGATTGTTGCGATCGCTTTTGGAGAAATTATGTGAGTTTTCGTTTGTTGTAAAATTAAAAATTAAAAAAAAAATCCTATGTGTGTTTGTTCCGATTCGGTCTTGGTAACGATCGAAAGCATTGTCGATTGCAGTTTTTGTCTTGCTATATAGTTAAGATAGTTTATGATAAAAATGTTTAAGCTCATAGATGAAATCTATGAACTTTGGGAGAAGGAGTTGTATGACTAAAGTAAAAAGTAAGATAACATGTGCAGTATTTGATAGCCATAAATTTGCATAAATGTTTCAATTCTTAATAAACAATTTTTTTTGGACAATATTATACTCTACACATTTAACGTGACGACGTGAGCAAGACAGTTGAGGACATAGGACGAAATGGTACTCAATGGAACAGCGAAATGGATCTGCGCCCGTTCAGCGAAAGCGAGGCTGTAGCTCCAGACGGGAACCTCGTATGATTCAACATGAAATATTTAACTCAACCGTGCTGAGAACTGCTAATGTTAAATTCCACAATTCGTTGTAACTGCTTAGGAATAATATATGTTTAAATTCAGTTATACCTATTATGCACCCAGTTGTGTGAGGGGCTAGAGGTTAAGTCAGTTGACAGGTGCATAGTAAAGCATGACTGGTACATTGGCAGAAATTGTGAGCGGGTTCCTGTAACTGTAGATTGTTGCAGTTTAAAGGATAAGCTCAAGCTCGCCAGTGGGTGTGTAAGAGGCATGAGGGGTTTAAGTTCTTCCCCCCTACATGTACAATAAAGGAAGTGCATCACGCTCCCATGCATAGGAAAGTGGAATATTTGATCCGGGAGTGCACAGTCCTACATCAGCCTCCCTCATACTGATCAAGTACCCAGTTAGGCAGCACTGTCAACACATGCATGAACCCCCATTTATCCTATTACACAGGCAGGTGTGCCGGTTACCTATTGCGAGTGATGTGGCTTAAGTTCTGATGATTGCTTGTTTTACCGAATAGTTAGGGCCCCAAAAGTACCTTAATGATATAACACTAAAATTTTTGGTAAGTTGTAAACAGTAAAAAATAGACTATGCTAATTGAGAATAAAGTGAATGCCAATACAACGAAATACAGCAGTATCGTGGTTTCTCTCAATTAAAATCGGTCCCAAACCCTAGCAATCTTCCGCCTCGGGGTCGTTCTTCGAATGTTAATACCTTGTAGAACATATTGTGGGGGCAGGGGTACGCTACAGATTTATACAAAATTATTAGAACCAATACTACTCTTTAATATGACTGTGGATGGGACAAGTTATTTAAAGACTATCTATCGGTAGGGATTGTCTTTTCAACTCTGACTGCGAGAACAGGAGAACAGTGTCCCTCAAAAACCAACGTTGAATAAGCCATTCTCCAACGTTGTTCGTATTGCTCATTCAAATTTTACCTGTTCAAGAATAATTGAACGAAAACAGGAATCTAAGAAAGTTATACTTTTTTGTAACATAAATTATACTTATTTAATAGTTTCAACTTTATTTGTTAACAGCTTTCTTATTCATTATTGTTACGATTATATTATATTTACTCGTTGTGATCTGAAATGCATTTCCGTTGAACAGCATTCATTATTATCAACTGCTAACCACATGGCCAGTTTCTCGCAGCAAGAATGGATTTAAACACCGGAAGCTGTGTATCGGAGCCCTATAGAAAGTAAGAAGGGTGGCTGACTTAATTTGATATTAACTAAAATAATATGTCACTATTTCTTTTTCCATTATTGTAGGAAGTGTACACCATTGATCTGAAACTCATCCTTTTTTCTTTATTTCAGATTGCCAAGGATACTCATATGATAATTCCTCTTCATCAATACGTGATAGTTTCAATTTAGCCTACCCAAAGGAATGGAAAAGGAATCTTGCAGATTTATGGTGATGGTGATTTTTATGCAAATCAGCTCTGTTAGGTGATTGTTAATTTATTGCATTGTATATTATAAGTTGAATGTATTGCTAAATCAATAAATGACTTTATAAAAAAATTGATGTTTAAAAATTTTAAAAAGATGTCGTTTCTCTTCATATTCTTGTCTACCATTCAAGAGCTGTCAACTTTATGAACACGGCTATCATTATTTTAGAATTTAGCAACAGATTTATCATTAAAATCCGTTTTTCTGCCGAAAAGCATGAAGTTCTTTCTTCTGCTGGCGAATTTTGACTATAGAGATGATAAAATACAAATAGAGGTCGGTATACAATCTGAAATACAGAAAAAAGGATGAGTTTTAGATCAATGAATTGCACTCCCTACAATAATGGAAAGGGAAATAGTGACATACTATTTTAGTTAATGTCAAATTCGAACTGCGTGCTGAAATTAAGTCACCCATCCTTCTTACTTTCTATAAGGCTCTGGTACACAGCCTCCTGTGTTTAGATCCATTTTTGCTGCGAGAAACTAGCCATGTTGTTAGCAGTCGATAGTAATGTTGGGTTTTTGAGGGTGACTGTTCTCGCACTCAGAGTTGAAAAGACTATCCCTATGGATAGATAGTCTTTAAATAACTTGTCCCATCCATAGTCATATTAAAGAGTAGTATTGGTTCTAATAATTTGTTATTAATCTTCTTACTAACACGAACGGCGAAACCATCCAGTATCGCTATCCGCCATGTTTTCGTAACTTGATTTCGTATCTCTACCGGAAATGATTCCCATTTCCTATGACTTGGCTCGTAAAGCTGTGTATGGCGCCGTTAGATGAGTCGGGGGTTCGTAAACAGTTGAAGATGGATGGTACAACGTATCTACAAAGTACTGTATTCTTATAATCGAGTCAGAGAGCTGTAACCTAATAAAATGAGTCCTACGAGCTGGATATTGCTGTGAGTATAGGTGTATACCCGTGTCTAAACCTATATTTGTATATTGCCTTTACACGTGAGTAATTTGTGAACATATATGTAAACTTGTGTAAATAAGCGGTACAGATGTGTACATAAGCGTAAACACGTGTAACTATATGTAAACCTGTGTAAATAGGTGTACGCACGTGTGTAAATTTGTGTTAATGACTTATACAGATGTGTACAAAAGTGTAAACTTGTGTATATTTTGTATAAACCTGTGTAAATTTATGTAAATATGACTATAAAATGTGCAAGTAGCTGTGAAAATGTATAAATATGTATGTAAAGATGTGTAAATAGGTATATACACGTATAGTAAACATTCCGTTAATGAGTCTTAAGTCTTGGACAGTCGAGTCAATTGATCCGAGAATGGCGACTCGGAAATTCGGGTCAAACAACTCTTACTGACAAGTGTGTCCAATGACTCTCTTAAATGGGTCGTAGTGGAAGAATCATAGGACTCTCATAAGCGGGACATATTAACAGCATATTGCTGCGAGTGTAGATGGTAATTTCAGTTAATTTTAGACGTCTCCCGTATACACGGTCCCATTTTCGAAAACACGAGCGGGGAATAGATATTGTCACTACGCTATTTCCCAGTCTTTTAACGGATAAAGTCTCTATGAGTCGCAATTGGCGACGATCGCCTCGAATTTTTCGATGCTGCCTTGAAGATCCGTTGGTAGAACTAGGCGAGATAAGAATTAGTCGTTAAAGTCTCTCCTTAGCCTCCAATAGTAGATCTTGCGCTGTCTTCGAGAAATTGGTTGTCGCTGAATACGATTCGATGCACGGCTGTCATGGGTGAAGAGTTTTCGTTGAAAAGTTGACGCTATGCAAACCCAAAATCCGGTGGTAAAACGTGTGATCACTAAACTTGATACAGTAACACATTTACGATTTGTACAAATCACTATAGCGATATCTCATCGCTGACATACACTCCCACCTTAATCTTTGGTTGGATGCTGTAGTACACTTTATGACACAAAATCATGAATACTGTGGTCCTAGTTTACTCTGGTCCTCCTAGTGTGGTCCTTGGTTGGTCCCTGCTGAATGATGATAGCCTTGCTGTTGAAAAGTGCTTCCAGGTTCAGGTCGTATTTTTCCTTTAATTTTGTTGTGGTGAAATAGTTTTTTATTTCTTTTATATAAATCTAAGTATTATGCACAGACCACACCCCTCGCTGAAGTCATCGGATACACACAAGAAGAAACACACTAAGTTACGCTAGAATTTGGCATCACACAAACCACACTGAAGATTTTGCTGTCTGTCGAACACCGTGTCGCTTCTACGCTGAGTGGATAACTCGCAGATCAGTAATTTGACACTTAAATACTGTATCGCTGATACAGATCAATTGTGTAAGGCGGGATATTTTTGAGTTATATCCTTTCTATGTAGCGTCGATATTTGATGTCCTAGCGATGTATAGAATTTACTTAGATGCTGGATTTTGCTAGCCGAAATTTAGACTAGTCGATTTCCGACGCAGCGTAAATAAACCAAAGTTCCAACTCTTATCTATTTGTGAGGAAGTGACATTGAGTGTTTAGGAATGAACCCACCTGTTCCTCTTATGCAAAGAGAAAGGAGTGAACCCACTCTTAAAACCTCATCACCTTGAGCACAGTCAATAGACTCATACTGAAAGAGCACATGGAAAAGTTCCATACGTATATTGGGAATTTTAATGTGAAATACAGTTAGGCTATCCGTTGCACATGTCCAGGACAATTACGTTAATGAATATGAAATTAACGGCCTACCATAGCTCAAAAAAAGTCTTTGCAGGAATATTTCCTCACTCACACACGAAGGGCTCCATCCATTAAATGGCGTCATTCCTTAAGAGGTGGCGGGTAGCTCGTCCGCATGCCTCTCGCTGTTCAGGTAGAGGAATACTTGTGCCAAGGCCCGTGCGATTCTCTCCTCGAGTTCGGTTTCAAGTACACGTTGGTCGAGAGCTTGTCGTCGCTGACGGTGTCGTTGCCAGCTTTCTCGGTCGCCTGCCTCTCCGACCGTTCTCTCCATCTCGCTGTCCACTCCGCCGTCGCTCTGAGACGCGCTCGGTTCTGGAATTCTGTTACAGTGCCTGCGGTAAGAGATCTCGCACGCTGGCTCATGGTGGAAGCAACTTTTCATTCCATTTCCCAACGGCTAAAATCTTTCAAGGTAAGGCCCCACGTCTGTCCTCTCTCGCTTCCATGCTTTCTTTTCCCTTCTCCTCCCGTGCTCACCTGATCTTTTTGGGATGATGGTCTTTACGTCATTTTCGTCTCTCGTGTCGTCAGCTTCTTCCCTCTTTGTTCGCCGCTCACGCTGACGAAATCCACGTACACCTGTACAGTAAATACTCATTGTTTTTCCCTAAATTTTCACGTGACCTAGGCATTATAATTCTAGAACCACTGCAGTTTCAATTGCAGTGATAACACATTTATACAGCTCATTTTCTGTGGTTAAATATTCACGCAACCTCTGTACTGTAATCATAGGACGACTGCAGAGCTGGTATGTAACATCATAATTTCAATTGCAGAGCTAGCGCGTTTGTATACGGATATCAGTGTAGCACTCGGCTGAGAAACACGGGACAGTTTGCTTTATGTTTCTGAGCAAGAACGGGTAAAGCTTTGCTTTCCTACTTCTATCACAATCTAAACCTCGAAATAAAAACACTTGTATAGAAAAGGTCTTTTATCAGTATTTTTTAAAAATATGCATGGTGAGTGAAATCGGGATTAAATCAATCCTATTGCACGAAGTGATCTTTAGGTGGTACGTCGTAACTTCTCTGTGTAAAGAGATTGCTTTGCAATGCTCTGCTTTACAGTTTTATTAAAAAAACAGACCTTTTGTCACTGTTGAGAGATCGAGGTTCGGTCCAGAACTAGCCGGCAAAATTACATGAAGAACTGAGGTTCGAATTACTCTGATATCGCTATTGATGCGAAAATTGCTGGTTCTGAAGAATCAAAACAAAACTGACATTTTAGTAATTTAACACAATAAGAAGCGTTTTGAAATGCAAGCAACATATGAAGTTATCCTGTTACTATTTTTAATGAGGAAAAAATAATGGAGAAAAGTCACCTGTATTCCATTGTTTAAAACTTCAAACTTAACATCAAATTAGGAATTGTTAAACTTTGACAGAACCTTAGAGCTTATACCTATGAAAAAAACACTCCTCTTGTAACCCCCTAATAAGCTGTGTGTGGTTTCATGATACACTCAACTGCGAATTCAGTTGTCTGTATCTGTCTGCTGTGTGATATATCATATTTTCAAATAAAGACCAAAATCTTAAAACTACTGTGGAAGGCTGAAATCCATCGTGTAAGCGCACAAATATTTCACTGCCTTGAAAATATTTATCATAAAGGGTGATTCTGAAAACGTGCGTAAGCAAAGACAGATGTGAACAGAATGAACATTTTTTTAATAAAATGTGGTGTCGCAAGTAAATTTTTCAGGAGCTGTCACGTGTTATGTGCAGGACACTTTGACAGGGTTCCCACATTCTGGAAAGTCAGGGATAGTAAGGGAAAGTCAGGGAAATGAAACGTGGTCAGGGAAAGTCAGGGAAGAAGGGCTACTTTTATGCATTTGTCAGGGAAATGAGACTCTTCCTGGGAAAAGTCAGGGAAATGGATTTTACTGGAGACATCTATACTTACATTTATATGTCCATTTACGGACCAGGAAGCAAAAATTATTGAACAAGCCTCGTAATACTGATACTAATACTAATTTTATATAATGTGATCACTAATAATAACAATAATAATAATATTAGAATTGTGTCTGAAAAGCTGTTGTAGAGACATATTTTTTTTAAAAAAATTACGATTTGGTCAGGGAAATGAGCCCGTCGATGTCAGGGAAAGTCAGGGACGGTCAGGGAAATGAGACCGTCTACGTCAGGGATAGTAAGGGAAATGAGATACTGATTTTCTGTGGGAAGCCTGCTTTGAGTTAATGAAAATAATACGGTTTCGTGTACATCATGTGTGTCCTCTGGTTTAGATGCTAACCAAAAGAGACAACAAAAGTTGTAAAGATTACGTGCAATAACGACGCCAGTTCAAAGCAAATGTTCGAAGTGACGGCTACTGGTGGTGCGACATAGCTGACACCCCCGACGTAAGGATATTCGCACCCGGTGAAACATGTCTGCAGTATTTTGAATCGCACCAGCAGTAACAGCAATTCGAGCTACAAGATCATCCTTTGTGTCCACAGGAGTTCCATGCACTAGGCTCTGAAGTTGGCCCTATACAAAGAAATCAAGTGGGTTGAGGTCAGATGAGGGAGCTGGCCAGGCTACAGGCCCACTTCGCCCAATCCATCTTCCTGGGAAAGTGGTATTTAGAGTGTCGCGGAGCTCCATGATGCATGTACCACATGTTTTTTCGAACATCCAGAGGATGTCATCGAAGAGCTCGGGGAAAGTTTTCTGCAGAAACCGATTGTAGTTCTCGCCTGTCAAGTAGTTAGCATGATGTACGGGCCCAGTAGATGAGTTTCAATGAAAATAGCCCATACGTTCACATTGAAGCGATGCTGACACCCGCGAGTTGGTGTTGCATGAGAATTAATGTCTGCCCAGACATGATTATTTTGGGTGTTGTACACACTCTCACGGGTGAAAGTAGCTTCATCAGTGAACAGTACGTGTTTGAACCAGTCAGGACCACGAGCATCATGTGCAGGAACCATGTGGCAGAGCAACACGATCGGGAAAATCTGTAGGACACAAAGCTTGCACCTATTGACACCGTACAGGATGCAACAGCTTTCCTTGGACAATTTTCGACACAGTGGTTGGAGTAGTTCCAGTAGCAGCGGCAACTGCTCGAGTGCATGTCGATGGCTAGGCGTCACAACGCTGCAACACATCTTCCTCCAAGTCGTCTGTACGAACCTGTGGAGATCGGACTAATGTAGGCTTACAAACGTCCACAATCCCTATGTCACAAATTGAAATTGCTGTTAAAAGGGCGGCGTTTTGACTCAGTGAAATGATCCAAGCGAAATCGCAGCAGGTGTTAAATATGCTCCAACCTGATAACTTCCAGGAGTACTTCCAGAATTGGGAACATTATTGGAAGAGATATATAGATGCCCAAGGAGACTACTTTGATGGTGACGTTGGAAATTAAAAGGTCGGGTAAGTTCCGTATTTTATAGTGGCACATTTCGGGAAATTTTGGATAGCACCAGGTATTCAAGATCCGAAAAAAATTGCCTGGATCTGAAAAAACTTAAAGGAATTCAACCAGCTGTTTAATTACTCTGAAGTAATTACCACCTGTTAAAAATCTATATATGTCTGGTGCGTTATATACAACATTTACTTTTGACTGAAACTGAAACCAAATATCTACCAGGCAAATACAGTTTAAAAAAATTTGGTCGAGCATGTAAAAAACAAAAGGTATTTTTCTACCAACTGAAGAAATTATCAGACAAAATTTAACTATCTACACATATAGACCTCATTGCGCCCCCATTAACATAATAGATCCGAATCTATAGAGATCCGAATAAAAGCATAATTTTTTTCGAAATTAGATGTCATCAAGTTATGAAAAAGTTACTTGGCCATGAAAAAATTTAAACGAGATCAAACAACTGTTAAACTACGCCGTGTTGATAAGTTAAGATTTGGTTTAATTTTTTGACGAGCATAAAGAAATAAAAAACATGGTGAGTAACAACAGTTTGACAGAACAAAACAGTATAATCAAAGAAAAATATTAAAAACTAGCTGGCCTGCGACTTCGTACACGTGGAATTTATTTTTGACTTATTATTGATTGATTGATTTATTGCTACCAAAGATAAGGATAAAGGTAGCTCGGTGCCACACAGGATTCCCCACCAAAGCACCGAGAACAAAGACAAAAGGACAAATAAAAAAAAAACAAAACAAAAAAAAAAACATTATGTATATAATAATGAAATTATTGATAAAATTATATAATTATATAAAGACAATATTATAAAAAACAATCCAAATTACTCTTAACATTATACAGTTGATTAAAACAAGATAAAATTTTGAATAATAAATTAAAATTAAAGCAAGGAATATAAAACAATTCTCGATTTCTAAACCGTGTATTACAATTAAAATTTAAGTAAGCCAAACAAAAAGGACTATCAATCTTTCCATTAATGATATTGACAACAAATTTTAAAATCTCCGCATGAAAGATGTCAACAGAATCACAAATGTTCAAATCTTGCATGATCTGAGAAAAGGAGTAAATACCAATTCTAATATAGCGGTAAATTAATTGCGAATAGACTATACACTCTATGAAGTCTATTTTTGACATGGTTTGATGCAAACCCCCAAATTACTATTCCATAGCGAATGACCGGTATAATAAGGGTAATAAATAATTTAATAAAGAAATTGCCACACTTAAAGCGTGAGGTCAGGTTACGAATCACGCCTAATTTAAATAGTGCGTTTTTGCACAATCTGTCCACATGGTCACCAAAGATTAACTTACGATCAAGGAATACCCCCAAATCTCGAATACTTTCAACCCTTTCAATCAAAGTCTCATTGACAATATAAGAAAATAAAATAGGTTTAATTTTCTTAGTAAAGGTAATAATCTTAGTCTTACTATTATTAATAATCAGCCCATTATCTAGGCACCACTTAGAAAAAGTATCAACCTTGACCTGTAAAATATCACAATCAGACCGAGTGATAACCTGCTGGAATAGCTTTAAATCATCTGCAAACATGGAGGCTCCTGGCCCCAACATCGCTAGGGCATCATTAACATAGATGTCGAACAGTATTGGGCCCAGGCAGCTACCCTGAGGAACCCCTCTTAAAATGCGAAAACAAGAATGAGAAATAAAATTTCCCATCTTAATGCATGCTGAGCGATCAGATAAATAAGAGGAAAACCAAGCAAGCAAGGAACCCCCAATCCCATACCATCTTAACTTAGAGATCAATCTGGCATGGGGCACCATATCGAAAGTCTTTGATAAACCAAAATAAATGGTATCAAGTTGCTCGTGCTTGTCGAAGCATTCTGTAATTTTAGTGACAAATGGAACAACATTAGTCAGGGTAGATCGCCTTCGTACAAACCCATGCTGCTCAACATCAATCATTTGTTGAAAATAGAAATAAATACGGTCAAAAACAAGACGCTCTAAAATCTTGGAAAAGTGAGTTATTAAAGACACGGGTCTATAATTAGAACAAGCTAATGGATCCCCAGATTTGAAAATAGGACAGATCAGTGAGGTTTTCCAACTGACGGGAAAAATACCCTTATCAAGGCTTTTATTGAAAATACAGCAAAGAGGGGCAGCAATAATTTCAGAACAACCCTTTATGAAAAAAAGAGGCAAAGTATCACTGCCATACGAGCGCGTCAATTTCATACCTTTGATCGTACGCCTGACTTCGTCGACCTGAAAAACAATTTTATTAAGATTAAAAGGATAATCGTAAGACATGATGTTAAAGTCGTTAGACTCAAGCGTAACAGTTGATTGAGCAGATGAAAACTGATTACAAAATTCCTTAGCAATATCCTCAGGATCAGAGAGACAAAGATCACCGCTACGCAAGACAAAATTACTTGAGTTCTTAACATTCTCTCGACGAAGGTAGTCCCAAAATCCATTTACGGTACGTCTAAACTCCATTTCAAGTTGATTCAGATAGACAGCATAATCTTCTTGAACTTTAATTTTTGAGTCAGTTCTTAGTTCTGAAAATTTACGATAATATTTCTCTTTGCGTGATTTCTTCCATAACGTGTGGTATTTTCTTTTCTTCCTAATAAGTTGAATGGTGGTCGTACTAAACCACTTGGGGTAAGTTTGCCGCCCAATAGAGATCCTAAATTTTGGAATGAAAGTCTGCCTAGCTTCAAGGAAAAGCTCAGTTATCACTTCAACATCATTGTCAATATCGGATTCTGCAGAGATCGATGACCAGTCAGCCTTACGTAAAAAATTGTAGAGCCCTATATAGTCAGCTTTCTGATAGGCCCAACCTTCCAGATATGATCTTTTTGATTTACCTGGTGGATTCACTTAAAAAGAGAGAGGTGGGTGATAAGGATCGACCGGAAGAGTCAACGCATCACTAATCTGGACGTCAAAAATTTGTACATTGGCGAAGATAAGATCCAGCATATAATTTTTACAATTGCCATGCACATTAAACTGAGCCAAGCCCAGAAATGCGTTAAAATCCATAATAGCATCCCAACACTGCTTAACTTGACAGGATGATCCAATGTATCTCTTTGTCGACCAATCAATTTGAGGCATGTTAAAGTCACCTAAAAGGATAATTTTACACTGTTTTTTTTATAAGTATCTCTGCTAAAGTCTGAAAATAGATAACAAACTTATTGCTGTCAACAGGTGGTGGTGCATAAAAACAGCCGATGAGAAGTGAAGATCCCCTCATAGATGGTATCTACATCCAAACGCAATCCTGATCCAGTTCAAGATCCGTACGATGAATAGGATTGAAGGCGCTTTTACAGGCAATAAGCGTTCCTCCACCCCAGCCTTCAGTTCGAAGTGAAAATCTATCATTACGGAAGACCTGGAATGTATCCGGAAAAATAGATGAAGATTTAATATCTGTAGAGAGCCAAGATTCAGTGAAAACAATAAGATCAAAATCACAATTGATAGTTTCCAAGTATAAGTTATGATATTTAGTTCGGAGACCTCGAACATTCTGGTAATAAACACTAAGTCTTGATGTACCATCGACGTTAGGAATTAAATTACGAATAAAATCACTATCTATTATGTACATAATTATTCCTATTGTCCTCCTGCACGTTTACTGAAGACTTCTCTTTACTATGATTCATTTTTCCGATATGGAAGAATTGGTGCACCAGGATACCAGCTGACCAGTTGTCAGGATTAAAGACAATCTTCTCGGTGGCAGGATTCCATAATATTTCAACACAAAAAGCATTTGAGGATGATTGTCTTGTAGGTATCAATTTAGAGCAACCAACAGTTTCTACGCCAAGAGAATGCAAATAATCCTTCAATTCTTCAGTTTCCACCGATTGGGCACATCTTCCAATGTAGATCTTTCTGTGCCAAGATTTGGCTGCTGGCATTAACGTTTTTGTTGCGTCAGCCGATCCATGTATTAGTGGATATTTGCTTTTAAAAAGTAAATTATGTGTACGTTTTTTATCTTTTTTTACCACTTGGGTCCAAGTAAGAGAATTGGAGCCATCACTAGATTCATTATCATCCACTAATTCCATCGTAGCAGAGGCAGTTGACTTTGATGAATCATTTTTGAAATTGGAACTATCCATGTCTGAAATGACACTTGTCTTCTTCGTTATACCTCTGTTTGACACCATGCCAGTGGACGCATTTACAGACTTACCAACTCCGGAGTGTATTGTAAAGTCACGAACAGCATCACTAACATTTTTAATTCTGGAAGATAATGAATTACATTCTTCCGAAGTAACTATATTATTTTGACTCAGCATAAGGTCATTTAATTTCAACTTACACTCTTCGACTGAATTCTGTATTACAATCAATTTAGTCTGCACATTTTGCATCCATGATAATATTTGAGCTTTAAAATTCGATTCGATCAATTCAGTTGAAACTTCAGATTTTTCCGTTAGCTTTTCAGTAATAGTCTCAGACAAAATGGCCGTCGCCACAGATTGACACCGTTCCGAAACACAATTTTGGCATTTAAACACCTTATAAAGCTTATTTGCATACAATGTTTGAAGTAGTATGACTGGGGACATGAACAAAGAGCTTGTTTGCTTCACTAACACGGAAGAGAGCCATATGCAGCTGGCCATGCGAAAAGCAACTGACACAAATGTCCACACCCGCAATACGCAGCGTTTGGCCTTGTGCTTTGTTTATTGTCTTGGCATAACATAAGCTCACTGGGAATTATACATGTTTAAACCAAAATAGGAAATTTTTAGGAATAAGGGGGATTCGGGGTATAAAAACTCGCTCGCCTGCGCCACTTCTCGTCAAAATTTCCTCTTCTATGATGTTACGTAGGAGAGAAGTAACTTGAAGCCTCCTGCCATTACACAATTTCGGTGGGCTTAAATTTCACAACAGAATAATAGGGACGCCGTTTTTCAAATTAATTTTGTGTGATGGAAGGCCAGCTACACTAAGAGAGTTAAAAATTGGACTGGATAATTAGTAGATTCATCTTGCTTCATAACTCTGTTGATAAAGATATACGCTACGATTTCTTACTCATGAGTAAGTATGTCTGAGTTAATTCTTGCCACTTGATCGTATCGAGGAGTCAATATAGCCCTTCCACAGACACAAGAGTTTTCTTGAGTTGTTGTTTACATTTGATCACCATAAACGAAAGAAATGAGGTCTTGAAGTGAAAGAACTCTACGGCACAAATTTGATCATGTACTTCCGGATTTGACCATGCACTTCCGGATATGTGCCCTCGCCAATTTTTAGCAATAAATCAGTAAACTCCTGTGAATTTGTGTTGTCTCCTATTCGCGCCCGCATGTTCACTGTTCAGTGCATCCGCGTAATGTGTCGCCACAGACTTGAGCTTTTCAAGAATGCTGTTATCTGACCTGCTTTTGTTCCCCGTGGTAGTAATGTCTGCCTAAAATCACCACAAAAAAGGATTGTAACACCACTCATGGGTTGATTATCTTTTCGAATACCTCTGAGGGCCTATCAACCACCTGTACTGCTTTTCGATTAGCAATGGTGCACTCGTCCCATATTATTAAGCAGCAATCGCGTAGAACCCTGGCTTTGTCACTGTTCCTGGAGATGTCACATATTGGGTGATCACTGATATCCAAATCTACCGGAATTTTAAACATTGTATGAGCAATGGAATCAAGCCAAAAACTGTGGATACAACTATAGAAAGAAAAACAACTCCGAAAACACTATTCCACATAATAAATGTACATCTAAGTCATTAAAATTTATTATATAGAATAGTGTTTTCGGAGTTATTTTTCTTTCTATTGTATGAGCAGTTTTACCACCGGGTCACAAAAAGGCTGCTGTTCCCGACGAACCCACAGCAAGAGCTATTTTTCCTTGGGCTCGCAATTTTGCCAACACGATTTAATGATGAATGTTTTTCCTGTCCCTCCAGGTGCATCCAAAAACAGAATTTCTCCCATATTATTGTTGACTCTCTGACAAATGCGTTTGAATAACGTGTCTGTTCTTCATGTGATTGGTGACATATGAAAGCTCTTTAACTGTAGATTCTACATGAAATTTTTAAAAATATATTACGCATGCGCAAAAAGGAGGATATTTTTTTTTCGTTAAAAATTATCAATATGTTACATGTACTTTCATAAAAACAATACAAAAAAATTCGTTTAGAAGATATTAATTTGTAAGCTCCAGTTCCAAGCCACAATACATGCGTTTATATGTTACACTTCTGCAGATGGACAAGGCATCCTAATAAATATAAATTTTGTGGTAATATCTGATTGTCTTAAGCATTCTACAGCTGTTTTTTTATTCCTTGCAATGTGAATTCATTAAGTTTTTAAAAGAAAATTCAATAAATGTAGAAAAGATACGAGGGTTGATCGAAAAGTAATGCCTCCATGGCTGTAACTTTTATATTTTTAACCGGTTTTCAAAAATTATTTTGTATCTGATACTTACATTTGTCCGGTTTTAACATTTCACTTTTCGACATTATCCCCATCCCTTTCCACGCACTGCACCAAAGTGTGACCAGTCGGAAGAACCCGTCGGAGAGGAAGTCCGGAGTTGTTGTCGACACCAGGATTGAATGGCAGCTTTGGACCATCTTTTGCAGCAAGATAACGATGGGCCGCAAACAGTCGCCACACACAATAGAGGTGTTGCACCGCATACAGTTATGATATGAAAAACTGCAGTTTAAAGATGAAAGATCTTGCACCTTGCAACTTTCACCACTTCCCAAAGAAGAAAAATCACCGTATAAGATGACGAAATATAAGAGCAGTTGCAAGTTGTGAAACACTCTGCTCAATATGGCTGATGAGATTTGCTGACTTCAGTTGTCATTTCCTCCTTCAGCTCAGACAAAATGTGCGGATTGTTTTCATACACTTTACCTTTCAAGGCAAACCAAAGGAAGAAATCGAGAGGTGTGTGGTCCAGCGAGCGTGCAGGCCAGATGCCACGCGAGATGATGCGATCAGCAAAGACGTCCTGCAGAAAATGCATTGAACTGTGTGCTGTACACGTTTTCATGCACTACTGCAGACTAACTTTTGAACCACCCTGTATGATGAAGCCTGTATTAATAACTTCAGCTGCCTTCGCAATTTGTGTGGTCAGAATGATTCTTTTTATACCATATTAAAGCAAAATAATCCCCATTTGTGCATGTGCATCTGCCATTCCATTCATTTATGCTGTGAAAAACCTTCAGAGGAACTCCCTGCAGCAGTGGAATTTTTAACACGAGAGACGTACAATTGGTTTCATTTAAGTATTAAGCGTCAATTTGAGTACCATTTGCTTTATAAGTCCCATAATAATGGTGGAACACCGAAGCAGTTTGTTCAATTAAGTGATACAAGATGGTTGTCTAGAGCGGCTGCGGTAGAAAAAATCTATGAGCAGTTTGATTCATTAAAATTGCATTTTTCGACTGTGGTTAATGGTGCGAAATGTTACACGACACGATCACTTTCTGAAATGTATTCAGATGCAACCAACCATTTGCATTTAGCATTTTTAATGCCTATATTGAAAGAATTTCAAATAATTAATCTGCTATTTCAAAAGACAGATGGAGACTTATTCATTATGTTATCAGACTTGAAGAACTTTGTTCTTTCAGTGTTCCAACGATTTGTACAACCGAAGCAAATTGAACTGAATGGTATTTTGGTCAATATTTCTTTTGTATGCATATGTAAAGTTCTAAATAATGTCGACCATTAAAATGATTTTGAGAGAGTAGATTAACAGTATAAAAGGAATGGGGCAATAATTCAGGAGCAACCAGTAACTGTTAGAGAACGGTGTTTCAAATTTTTGAAAAAGGCGGCAGTGCAGGTTCAGAAGCGCCTCAGAAGCGCCTCTGGATGCTAGCTAAAAAGAAGTTGAGGCGGCAGCATGGGACGAGGAGGAATCTCTTCCCCTCGTATTTGCACGAACTTCATTACAGATGTTCATTCAAAGATGAAGACATTTTTTCTTGCTTCATCATCACGTTGGAAGAAAATTATCCGGTTTAAAAAACGGCCCTTCTCAGGGCCCACCGAAACAAACGGTTCTTTTAAGAACCAATATTTTAGGAAAGATAATCCAAACCAAATGTACGCAATTTTTAAAAGAGTAAACAAATAAAAAAATAAATAAATCTTTATATAGGAAAATTCAGGCTCAGGGTGTGTCTGTAAATGTTCTAAAAACTTTTGAACTACTTATCCGATTGAGCTCATATTCGTAACATATATTCGTTAGGTCCAGAGTAAGGTTTACATGTCCCCAAAGTAGCAGGGAAGGGGTAAAAATCATATATCTTGGTTTGTTTTTTTGTTTACTCAAGAGATGATGCCAGAGTTTGTTTATCTTTTCCTTGAAACCGAAACTGGAATAACTGCGCAGAAGCAAGACAGAAAAAAACGTCCGTTTTCCTTCGGATATGTAGTAGTTTTTGCACATTTCAAGGCAGGAAACGCAAGTTTTTTGCTGTCCGGCTTCTGCGCAGTTACTCCAGTTTCGGTTTCAACGGAAAGGTCTATATAAAAATTCAGGGTGCGTCTGTAAATGTTTTTTGAACCACTTATCCTTTTGAGCTCATACTTCCACCAGATGTTCATTACGTTCAGGTTAAGGTTTAAATGTGCCGAATGTGAGGTTGGCCCAATGGGGAAAGAGTAAAATTTGGCTGTCTGACATAAGCCTAAGATATGCGCGGACCAACAATGTACGTGATGTCCTACAATGCACAGCAAAGTTTCTGCAACAATAAGGCCATAAAAATTACTTTGACTATGGTCATGGATGAAGAAATACAGGATGGGAAACTCCATTGTTTAAAGCGTGATTTTTTTTTCACTGGCGCTCTCTGGCTATTTGCGTGGGCATTACTCTCTGTCCAGCAGAAAAATTTTCTTTTCCTTATTGGCCTCGATGGCTCAGTGGTTGCGTGACCTCCTCTGATCAACACGTCCTAGACAGAAGGCCTGATAATGGAAACGGCAAACAATGTTACATCATTAGTCGAACGAATTTAGGGCTTATTATTGGTAGAAATAGCATTATTAATGGTCGACTAATGATCATGTAACAGTGTATGACGTTTCCGTTATCAGGCCTTCTGTGTAGGTGGTGTTGCTCTCCGATGCCCGCAGATGTGGCTTCGATCCCGGCCGAGGACGACGAGGATTTTTGCAGGGGGGAAATACTATTATATAAAAGAAAGAGCGAAAAATGTATACACTCTTTCATTCATTCATTACGAAATCTCCAGAAATATGAAGCCTACAAACTTGAAATTCGGCAGGTATATTTCTCTCGGCTTATATGTGATAGAGGGATAAAATCTAAACAACATTTACCTCTTTCATTTTTTTTTCTGGGGCATTGTTTTTGAGATAAAAAAGTTGAAATTCTACCTGTAGGAAACAGTAGTTTGGAATCTGTGGAGACAATTAAAGATATTGGTATACGAGACACCAGTGGGATCCGATGAAGAGCTGGTAGCCGGAATCGCCATAGCTGCGGACCAGATTTGCGAAGAACCAGGAACTTTTGAACTTTTTACCTCAGTCCATGCGGCGACGTTGTGAAGCAGGCATTCTTGCCAGAGGGAGTGAATTAGAACACTTATTATTGATAAAAATAGGAAAGAAAATTCCACAGCCTGGGTTCGAACCAGGAACCTTATGCTCACCGTGCAGACGCGCCAACCAATTGCGCCACAGTGGACATGGAAGCATTAACGCTATTTACAATATTGTACATATCCTTAGTACTGGCTGGAGCAGTACCCAGTTCGTAGATTTTTATTTATTTTTTAAAAATTTTTTATTACGAAAAATTCTAATAAAAAGCACTTCATTAGAAGCGTCATATACTATTTTAAGTTTGTGCAAAATTTTAACACTCTTTCTTTAGTAACAAAAACGTTATCGAGTTATGGTCCGAACTTTCCTACTACGAATAATCGTTCTGCGTATTGGAACTTTTAAAGTTTTGAACCCAATTTTATCAATGAAGACAAAGAGATAGACAGTGGGTCTTGAAAACATTCCAATTCTACTTTTTGAAGGTCTTTAAGATTCCGAAATCAAATTTCAGAAATTCAAAATTTTTTGTGCACAAGCAAAGTCTTGGGGGCAGCAGTCATATGGCGGCTGAGTCTTTGAGTATTTATTAAAAAATATTGTATTTTTGAAATTCTGACTTCTGATTCTTAAACACAAGAAAAATTAGAATAGGTATGTTTGTAAGACACAGTCTCTATATCTTTGACTTCTTCGATAAAATTGGGTTCAAAACTTTAAAAGTTCTACTCTTTCAGGGCTTCCATCTCCTAAACGGTTGGATCAATTGAAAAAACACCAAGAATAAAACATTTCTTGAAAACTGTGAACAATCTGAATATAAAATTAAAAATAGGGGTAGCTATTTAAGATTTCAAAGTACCCCCCCCCCCCAACTAATGAATTTTCCCCACGAAATAACTCACTATTGATTATGGACATTTTTTCGTACAAGGCTTAATTTTCGAGATATTACCAGACTTTTTGACACCCTGTATATCAAACAGCTTGGAATGACGTGTCATGAATGAATATAAATTAAAATTATTGATAGTCTAAATTGGTTCAAAAGCACCTGGGATTTAGTGGAACCATTGTGTTTCACTGAAACTTTCTATGCTAATATGTGGCATGTAATATATCAAAACACTTCGAATGATGCGTAATGAATTTTTATATCGTCATGATATCCAAATTGGTTCAATGCTATGTGGTTTAATGGTATCATTATGGTTCATTGGAAGTTTCAATGATAAGAGAGGATATGTTTTATATCAAACAACTTGGAATGACGTTTCATAAATGAATACAACGTAAAATTAATGATAGTTGAAATTGTTTTAAAGGCACTTCGTTCAGTGGAACCATTATGGTTCATTGGGACATTCAATGCTGAGATATAGCAAGTTATATATGAAATAACTTGGAATTGTGTATAATTAATGACTACAACGTAAAATTAATGTTAGTCGAATTGGTTCAAAGGCGCCTGCTTTAATGGTACCATTATGGTTCAGTGGAACTTTAAATGCTAAGATATGGCATGTTTTATATCTCAAGAACTTGGAATGAGCTGTCATGAATAAATATAAACTCAGATTATTGATAGTCGATACAGGATCAAAGGTACCTGGTTTATTGGCAACATTATGGTTTAATGGAACTCTCAATTCTAAGATATGACATGTAATATATCAAAAATCGTGGATTGATGTGTAATGATGAATACAACGTAAAATTAAAGATAGTCGAATTTCTTTCGAAGGCACCTGGTTTAGTAGAAACATTGTGGTTCATCGGAACTTTCAATGCTAAAATATAGCATGCAATATAATTCAAACAACTTGGAATAATGTGTATCAATGAATACAACATAAAATAATGATAGTTGAAACTTGTTCAAAGGTTCGAGGTTTAATGGTATCATTATGGTCCCTTAGAAACTTGCAATGTTAACATAGGGCAGTTGAAAAGTATGGTTTCGCGAATGGTTTAGTTAAGCTTTTCGGTACTTGATTACATCATTTCTTAATGGTTTATTAATTCTAAACGTTTTACATGTGCTCATGTTGGCTGTGTATTAACTTTCAGATGAATCAAAATTTCTTCCAATTTGAGCTCGAGCAACGAAAAAAGCTTTCAATTTAAATAGAAAAATTTCATGTTGAAAATTCAAAAATATTTCTTTTAAATAGATCCCAATGCATAGCGTCTCCAAATACGGCCTACATAATATGTATGTATACTAGCTGTTTCACACGGCGTTGCTCGGGCTCTTTTTTGATGACATGTTGCAGTTTCTATGAGTTAATATCCAGAAAAAGAACACGTGAAGTAAGATTAGAATTTTTTAGAGAGAATTCATGTTTTATATATTGTTAAAGGGCCGTATTTGGAGATGCCACCCAGTGGGAACTTTTTCAAAAAAATCTTTTTCAATTTTGAACATGAATTTTTTCTTTTTAAATTGAAAGCTTATTTCGTAGGCTCGGGGTCAAATTCGAAAAATTTTTAATTCATCTGAATGTGAATGTACAGCTAAAATGAACACAAGACCAAAGTTTAGAATTAATAAACCATAAAAGAATGACATAACCAAGTACCAAAAGGCTAAACTAAACAATTCAACAATATTTTTCAACTGGCCTATGTTAACACTGAAAGTTTCTAATAGACCATAGTGATACTATTAAACCACGTACCTTGTAACCAATTTCAATTATCATTAACTTTACGTTGTATTACACATCATAATTACACATCATTGAAAGTTGTTAAATATACGTATAGCATATTTTAATAGCATTGAAATTTCCAATGTATCATAATAGTTCCACTAAACCAGGTGCCTTTGAAACGATTTCCACTATCATTAATTTGACGTTGTATTCATTCATGACATCTCTATCCATGTCGTTTGATATATAACATGCAATATCTTAACATTGAAAGTTCTAATGAATTTTAATGGTTCCACCAAAACCATGTGCCTCTATTACAATTTTGACTATCAGTATTGTTATATTATATACATTAGTGAGACGTCACTCTAAATTGTTTCACACGCAATATTTCACACTGAAAGTACTAAAGAACCATAATGGTTCCACTAAAACAGGTGTGTAGAAAACAATTATGACAAATATTAATTTCAAGTTATATTCATTCATGAGACGTCACTCCAAGTTGTTTGATATGTAACATGCCATATCTTAGCTTTGAAAGTTCCAATGAACCATATTGGTTCCACTAGACCAGGTGCCTTTAAAATAATTTCGACTATCATTTTTTTACATTATATACATTCATGAGACGTCATATCAAATTATTTGATATATAACATGCCGTATCTTAGCATTCAAAGTTCCAATGAACCATTATGTTTCCACTAAATGAGGTGCGTTTAAAACAATTACGACTACTATTAATTTCACGTTATATTCATTCATGATAGTCACTCCAAATTGATTAATATATATCATACGTTATCTCAGAATTCAAATTTCCAATGAACCATACTGGTTCCACTAAACCAACTGTCTTTTAAACAATTTCGAGTATCATTACTTTACATTATATACATTCATTAGACGTCAGTCCAAGTTGTTTGATATATAACATGCCATATCTTAGCATTCAAGGTTCCAATGTTCCATAATTGTTCCACTAAACCAGCTGTCTTTAAAACAATTACGACTACCATTAATTTCACGTTATATTTATTCTTAAGACTTCTCTCCAAATTGTTTGAAACATAACATGCCATTCTCAGCATTGAAAGTACCAAAGAACCATAGTGGACCCACTAAACAATGTGTATTAAAAACAATTTCGACTACCATTAATTTCACGTTATATAATTAATTTGCATGAGACGGTACTCCAAGTTGTTATATATTGCATGTAATATATCAAACAATTTGGAATGACGTGTCATGAATGAATCTATCTACATAAAGAAGGATGTTTGTAGGTGGGTGGGTGGGTGGGTGGGTGGGTCTGTTTGTATGTTTTTTATACAAATCTACAATTTTAT
>JAHWFO010111647.1:187741-206023 GCA_023313115.1 Rhysida immarginata | reverse complement strand
TTTGTTAACACATTAACTGGTGTTGCACTATATACTTAACAAAATAAGAAATAAAGAAATTTAACTGGTAAAAACACGACTACCCTAATTTTTCGAATTAAGTAAAGACCACCCTAATTTTTCGAATATAACGCGCTATCATTTATAACGCGCACCCTAGAAACCTACATGTATTGTAAAAAAATTCGACTTTAACGTGCACTCAAGTATAACGCGCACCCTTTAAACCTAAATGAATAATAAAAAAAATTCGACTATAACGCGCGCACAGTTATAACATGTATGATGTCATACATACCAGAAAATAAAATAAATTTAGGGTAGTTATTATAATTGCCGTTTTGATTTGCCTAATGGTAAAAAAAAATATGATACAAAATGGTTTTTCTAAAATAAATTTTTATAAATATTACAAATCAAAAAATCAAAAAAAATACCTAATAACAAATAAAAACCAATAAAGTCTTTGTCTTCACTATCGGAATGAAATAGTTTCATCCATTCAGCTGATTGCGCTGCAACTTGCGGTGGTGGTTCTTGAAATGGAGGCTCTTGCATCGGGGCTGTTCTTATGCTGGCGACTCTACTTCTTCGATCGCTTCGTTTTCTGGAGGCAAAAGCTTTGCTTTCCGAAACCCATTCACAATTGATTTTACACTAATCTTCTGCTATGCCTCCATAAATAATGGGGATAAAGGGGTAATCTTGTCATCCTTCGAACACTTATGGCATGCATAATCATCATGGAAATTTTCATTCAAATCTGATCATTGGATCCGAAGATATTATCGATTTTCAAAAACGCTTTTTCTCATTGCTGAGGCACCTTTAAAAATATGAATCCGAGTATAACACGCACTCGAGTACAACACGCAAGGCTTCTTGTAACTGTTTTTGACTGCAAAATGGTGCGTGTTATATTCGAAAAATTAGGGTACTTGGTTGTCTTTAAGACGCTTAGTGACAGCATGGCTGTTCAGGTTCTGCAATAGCACAATTAGTTGAGGCGTCGACCATGACAGTCGAGGTTCCTGTCTTTTCGAAGAGTTGAATAGACTTTTTGTTTTTAAAGTATGTCACTAGATGGCGAAGCCTGACGGTGCAGTCAAGTTGAACGAGTGTTAAATTAGTAGGCAAATTCATGGGAGAGGGGATGAAGTCGCTTCTTCCATAAATTCTGCAATCCAGTTGTTGACTACAACAACACAAATTGCGCGTGATTTGACATATTAATATTATTTTAATAACTAATTTCATTTATACAAGCAAAATGAAAGGTAGTGCATAAACTAAACCAAAAAGTAGTGCTGTTCATGCTACCTGCTGTACCAACGCAAACATACCAATGCAGAGCACAGACAATCATCCGGAGCAATCAACAACATCCAAAGGAGCTGAGCGACCAGCGCATGCAAACGCCGGTATGAAAATGTTGACGACGTCTATGCATTTAATCCAACCCCTTCAAATGAGTCAAAAGCAAACATTCGTCAAGCTGTGAGAAGAATTAAACTGCGGGATGGGCAAGCTGCAGCCTCGAGCAAGGGTCCAACCCAGAGACAAGAAACGATGGAACAGAGAGCGGAAAGACATCAATGAGATCGAGAGCAACTGCACGACAGCGAGCAACAATGAGAGCTAGACAATTTGCCAAACGACTCACAGCGAGAAACAGGAGGACGTAACCTGGCAGAGGCTCCAGCTTCAGATGCAGCATGGAAATGTGCCAAACGACACAAACAGCGAGAAGCAGAGGGACGTAGCCTGGCAGAGGTTCAAGCTGCAGAAGCAGCTGGAAAACGCGCTAAGCGAAGGCAAACTCAACAACAGAAAGCAGCAACGAGTAGGCGAAATAAAGCAACATCAAATTCTGCTCATGAAATGCAACGCCAAGAGCATCGGCAGCGAGAAGCACAAATTCAACAAGAAGGTTTTGTTCGCAATCGCCGTGGTATCTACAAGCCTGTGCTTGGGTACCATGACAACTACACGCAGCCTGACCACAATCGTCTTCCACTGCATCACACGATTTGCAACCACTGCCAAGCTAAACGGTGGCCCGGTGAATCTCCGCATTTGTGTTCTCTCAGTGGAAAAGTGCATTTGTGTTCTCTCAGTCGATTGCATTGACTGAGTACGATCCACCACCTGTTGAACTACCGAAATATCGAAAAGATATTCGCAAATACAACAACGTATTCGCATTTACTTCAATGGGGTCTTCTGAAAAAGAAGGATTGCGGCTGCAAGTAGAAGTGTTGGGGTTTACAGGTGTGTACACATTTCGCATTTCCAGTGCACTTTGTCATCGAATCGGAGGGCTCCTACCAAGGACTGAAGAAGCGCGAATAATGTTTCCCCAACTATATGTGTACGACAGCATGGTTGATGGGACGCTTGATCTAAATATCCTCAACACAATTGATCGGGTGATGATGCAGTTTAATTCTCTGGCACGCAAGTTCCACCATGCAGGCGAAAATATTGGCAGCCAATCCGGATGCATTTTTGATTTTTCACAGCCGCGTTCGCGACATGAACCAAAGACCACATTAATCGACCCACACTCAAGGAAGTCGCAGCACCGGGAGGAGGACCCAAAGAACATTTGGGAAATCGAACCTCTGCATCACAGTGATGTGCAATCCCAACTGGCCAGAGATAAGACAAGCTCTACTTCCGAGACAATCAGCAGCAGATCGTCCTGATATTGTTGTTCGCGTGTTCGACATGAAACAAAAGGCCATCGTGAAGGATATTATGGACTGTGCCATGGGCGTTCTAGTGGCAAAAATCTTAGTAATTGAATTCCAGAAGCGTGGTTTGCCGCATGCCAGCATGTTGGTAATTCTCACAGATGATGACAAACCTGGAGAACCGGTCGACTACGATCTCTTTGTGTCTGCAGAAATCCCAGATCAACAGAACCACCCAGAGCTGTATGAGATTGTTCGTGTCTTCATGATGCACGGTCCCTGCGGAAACCACAATGTAAATGCATCATGCATGAAAAACAATAAGTGTAGCAAGCGGTTTCCAAAAGACTTTAGTGAGGAAACAGAACGGGGGCATGATGGATACCCCAGATACAAGAGAAGATCAAATGGCACATCTGTAATTGTTGGATGTGTACGACTTACCAACAGATATGTCGTACCATACAATCCATGGTTACTATACAAGTACAACTGCCACATCAACGTCGAGGTTTGCTCAACGATTGCATCGGTCAAGTACCTTTATAAATATGTTTACAAAGGACACGATCATGCAGTTGCCTCTGTGACATTCCATGTCAGTGAGTGTCACATGGGTCCGGCGGAGAAAGTGTAGGGGTTTATTTGGTCCTTTTCTTTTATATAAAAACTTTTGTTTGAATCTTTTCTCTCTTTGTTTCTCTCGAAAATGTTGATTAATTTAGATATGTCTTTTTTGTACATAATTTTAATTAGTGAAAAAAAAAATTTTATATTTTAGAGGTTTAACTATATTCAGTTTAAAAGGCTCTTGTTTTCTTTTAAATAATTGTTGACGATTGCTGTTGCAACCATGTTCGTGCAACAGGAATCGCCATTGTTGTGAGAAGGCATTGTTGTTTTGAGAAGAAGGAGAAGCTGTGCGATCTCAGTTTTCTTTTATTATTATTGTTGTTTTTCTGTTTTTGGAGATATTCAAATTTTTTTTTTTTTTGGCTGCGAGCAACCGTTGGAGACTTACGTGGGGAGTGGAAAGTTGGTGGGAACGCCGGAAAGTTCGAGTACTGCTGTTAATTTATGCTTACTGGATGAAGCGAAATGCTTTAATAATTAAACTGTACAAAATACTAGTTACAGTTTTAATTGAAAATAAACCAATCCAGATCCGATAGAATACCGACGCTAAACAGTCCACTTGGCCGTACGTTCGATCGGAGATCGAGGTTTTATGCATCATCGAAGACAACGAGGAATGTGGATGACATTTTCGGTGAGTTCGTTTCATGTTGTGGGTTCACGGGATTTTATCGATTCACGGGAGTTTATCGATTCATTCCGTACGACACTTGTGTGCATTGAGTCTATGTGTACAATAAGCACTGCCGATGTGTAAGTGAAAGTAGAGTAGCTTCATCCCTATACAAGGATCAACCTGTACAACTTACATGTGCCTAAACTATTGCACAGAGCCCTTAGTTGTGTAATCTGACGCTTGGTGTTGTTAATGCGCTTATTATGATTGATAATAAGAATTAAATAAGAAATATAGTTCTTTAGCTCAGACAGGGCCCTCTGCTGAAGTTATTTTCTTTAAAATTTATCATCCATGAGCTGTACCAATGACCCACGTCTAACTAATCATATGTAAATTACCCTAATTTGAATATTAGGTGGTTTATTGGGGAATAAAGAGAGAATATTTAATTAATTGATCAGGTGCAGGATTTTATTTTGTAAATTATAAGAATCACACCTCGAAAGTATCAGTCCCGAACCCTTGACACACGTTCCACCCGACACTAGTTGTTGTTCAATATAAAGCAGGGGAGGTGGGTTGCATAATGGCGCCCGAACAGGGACTGATAATTCGGAATTGCCGGACTATCAAGGTTGTGAATTCTTTTTGTTGTTTTGGGGAAAATTGAGCGAATTTTTTTTGGTTTAATTACAAGTGGAGTTAGTTGGATATATTATAAGGGAAGGTAGTAATACTGTAGAGTATGAATATGTAAGGAGTGTGAGGAGATTAAGTGTGAGGAGTAAGATCTAATATGCACGGGGATGTATGGCAATCTGGGGTGATAGAGATAGTTGAGCCGGTTGATAAGCTGAATTTTGGGGAGATTAATCCTGAACAAAAAAGGGCGCTGACAAGTCTAATATATGAATTTTCTGATGGTTTTGGGGACCAGGTAACAGAGGTTAAGGGAGTTGTTGACTATCAAGCGGAGTATGATATTGATAAATCCAAACCCATATGGGTACGTTATATAAAATACCCCATGTTTACAAGGATGCATACCAGCAGAAAATCATGGAACTTGAGCGGGCTGGGATTATTGAAGCGAGTTAAAGCCCGTGGAACTCCTCGGTGCATGTTGTACCAAAGAAAAATGGTGAAGTGCATATAACGCTAGACCTTCACCAAGTTAACACATGCACTAGCCCAGTGGACTTTCCTGCTCCGATCGTGCAGGACATCCTGGAGGAACTGAGCGGACATAGATTCTTCTCAGTGCTCGACCTCAACAATAGGTACTTTCAGATACCATTGGTCGATTCGTTGAGAGAATGCTATGCATTTCAGACTCCTTGGGGAAAATACCAGCTTACTAGGCTACCCCATTGGGGCAAGAACTCCTCCCACCTTTTTCAGCAATACTTAGTAAAAACGCTGCATGAGAAGCTGGGAGGGGAGCTGCATTCCTTCTTGGATGATATCCTCGTGTCGACAAAAACGTTCGAAGAACACATAGCATTGCTTAAATGGGTGTTTGAAAGGTTCCGGACTAAAGGCTTGATTATCAAACCAAGCAAATGTCAATTTTGCACCCCGTGCATTAAATACTTAGGACATGTGATTTCGGCGTTGGGAATTTGCCCAGATCCAGATAATGTGGCGGAAATTAATAGAATTAAAGAGCCTAAGAACGTGAAGGAAGTTAGAGGTATTATAGGTTCTATCAACTTGTATCATCCCTTAATTGAGGGACTGTCGCAAATATTAGTGTCTATCACGCAAGTTACCCGTAAAGGAGTTAAGTTCTCATGGAGTGAGGCGTGTCATGATGTGCTGGAGTTGATAAAAATTAAGTTGTCGAATGCTCCCGTGGTTATTGCCCCAAATTATAAGGAAAAATTTTTTCTTTCCACAGATGCATCTGCATATGCTGTTGGGGCAGTACTGCAGCAAAAAATAGAAGAGGAGCTGAAACCAATAGCCTTCTTCAGCCAGAAGCTGCAGGGTGCGCAACTTAATTACACTGTCATAGAAAAGGAAGCCCTCTCTATCGTGATGGCAACCAAACAGTTCCGTCATATTATTCTGGGGTTCCCGATGACCATTATCACTGATCACAAACCCCTTGTGTACATACAGAGGATGAAGGACTCCAACCAACGTGTGCTCCGTTGGGCACTGGAGGAATTCAGCCTCGAGTATGAGCACAAGGCGGGGAGGCTTAATTGTGTACCTGATCTGTAATCACGTCAATGCGAAAATTTCATGGTGGTAAATACAGATCCAGACATGAGGCAAGACATATTGCGACAGCAACCTTTGAATCCTTGGTTATCCGAAATTTGGGCTGAACTACAAGGACGGGAGAGGATGTCAAAACCTTGGGGTGAATTGACATTGGTGGCTAAGTTGGTGGTCTGGATTAATGTCAAACACTCAAATGCTCGTCCGAGGGTATGTGTCCCACTCGGGTTAAGGGGAGGGCTGTTGGCTCGTTTCCATGATGGACTGCTGGGGGGTCACTGTGGTGTGGACACCACACTCCGAAAGATGCGAAAATTATATTTTTGGCCTGACATGCGAAAGAACGTTATTCAAAAGATAAAGGAATGCGTCACATGTCAGAAGACAAAGAAAAATATTGTTAAGGCACCTTGGCAGGAAGGCATTATGGCTCGGTACCCGTTCGAAAAACTTGTAATCGACATTGTGGGACCGGTGGAGAAGTCCAAGAAAGGAAATCGGTATATATTGGTCATGACTGACGTTCTGACTCGTTATGTAGAGGCTAGAGCCATGGCGGACCAATGATATTGTGTGCCGATACGGCATACCCAGGCAAATTATAAGCGACAGGGGCGCCAATTTTACATCGGAAACATTCAATACATTATGCAACGAATTGGATATTGCTCATAAAGTGACCACATCTTATCGTCCAACGTCCAATGGTCTTGCAGAAAGATGTAAGAAATCTTTGTGCGAGACTCTTGCGACGCTGTGCAGGAACCATCCCGAAACATCGAAGGAGAAGGAGAAGCTGTGCGATCTCAGTTTTCTTTTATTATTATTGTTGTTTTTCTGTTTTTGGAGATATTCAATTTTTTTTTTTTGGCTGCGAGCAACCGTTGGAGACTTATTTGGGGAGTGGAAAGTTGGTGGGAACGCCGGAAAGTTCGAGTACTGCTGTTAATTTATGCTCACTGGATGAAGCGAAATGCTTTAATAATTAAACTGTACAAAATACTAGTTACAGTTTTAATTGAAAATAAAGCAATCCAGATCCGATAGAATACCGACGCTAAACAGTCCACTTGGCCGTACATTAGATCGGAGATCGAGGTTTTACACATCATCGAAGACAATGAGCAATGTAGATAGCATTTTCGGTGAGTTCGTTTCATGTTGTGGGTTCACGGGATTTTATCGATTCATTGCAAAGATACAGTAAAACTTTAAGTAGCAAAAGATAAAGAGAATACGTTTCTTCTAAAGAGAACAGTTGTTCGCGTAGCTCAAGAACCGTCATAGGATTGGCAAGAACTGCATAAAAATGAACACTGGAGAAACGTTGTAATGAGTTCGCATTAAATTGTTATGCTATGAATTAAAATAGAAAATACATATTAGAATATACTTAAGATTTATGCTTAATGTTATGTTAAAGTCAGACGGCCGCAGCTAAGCTATAGATCAGTCGTAAACAGGAGTTCTTGAACCGAATCGTATGTTGTTGGGAAGGTGCACATTTTGTCCGCGTGGAAGTGTCTCTTGCTCTCATTGAGTAAACGTTGCCGACCACGACCACCGGATTGCGGGCCTCCTCTTATGCGATGCGTAAATAAAAAGTCCGTACGACGCTTGTGTGCGTTGAGTCTATGTGTACAATAAGCACTGCGGATGTGTAAGTGAAAGTAGAGTAGCGTCATCCCTATACAAGGACCAACCTGTACAACTGACATGTGCCTAAACTATTGCACAGAGCCCTTAGTTGCGTAATCTGACGCTTGGTGTTGTTAATGTGCTTATTATGATTGATAATAAGAGTTAAATAAGAAATATAGTTCTTTAGCTCAATTCTTTAGCCCTCTGCTGAAGTTATTTTCTTTAAAATTTATCATCCATGAGCTGTACCATTGACACACGTCTAACTAATCATATTTAAATTACCCTAATTTGAATATTATGTGGTTTATTGGGGAATAAAGAGAGAATATTTAATTAATTGATCAGGTGCAGGATTTTATTTTGTAAATTATAAGAATCACACCTCGAAAGTATCAGTCCCGAACCCTTGAGACACGTTCCACCCGACACTAGTTGTTGTTCAATATAAAGCGGGGGAGGTGGGTCACACCTCAATTGGACAGCCAGGAAATCAACAGAGATGAAATCAAGCAATACTTGGATGCACGATACATCTGAATAGTGCTGGAGATTGTATCAGTTTCCAGTAAAAGGACGCTCCCATACTATTGTAAAGCTACCTATTCAAGTGCACTTACCAGACCAACAATCAGTTATATACCCAGATGAGGAAAACCATGAGCGTATTCTTGAACTGCTGTACTACAATGTTCCAAGATTTTACTAGTGGGCATATCAGGACTGGCATAAGCGAGTGCGTGCAGATGCCAAGGCAATCGGTCGAATGGTGTCCTGTCCTCCAAACAGTGATCGATATTATTTCCGCACATTATTCTGCTATCAGAGAGGTCCAACATCATTTGAGGACTTGCAGCATATGGGACTCTAAGAAGATGATATCGAGTGGATGTTGTGTCTGTAGGAAGCAGTCACCTTCCAAATGCCAAAACAGCTTCGTCAGTTGTTTGCGTTGATTTTACTAAACGGTGTCCAGGATCATCCAGCTTTATAGGATGCATTCGAATTTCACTTACGAGAGGATTTCCATCATGCACAATACATGGACGATCATAACACAGCACAAAATGACAGAATGCAACAGATAGAGACAATATCACAACATGATATCGATCGTTTTTTGCAGAGTGCTGGCAAAGACTTCAAAGCATATGAGCAGCTCCCTCAGCTGGAAGAATTCAGCCACCTTCTAGATGCTCGGGAGCAACATCATAACCAGCTTATAGAAGCAAAACTTTCTTATGACCGATCCGACAGGTCACCTCACTGCTCTTAGTGAAGATCAACGCGCAGTGTTTGATACTGTCCAGAATACCATCCAGCATGATGATGGACACAAACTGCTCTTTCTCGATGGCCCAGGTGAGACAGCATGTCATCCAAAAAACCCTCGCCAGAGTCCGCCTCGATGGAACGATCGCGTTAGCAGTCGCTACCAGTGGCATTGCCGCATTGCAGTTAACTGGAGGCAAAACAGTGCATTCGACATTGAAGGTTCCAATACCACTATTTGAAAATTCTACATGCAACATTCATCTTCGACTCCGTTGGCCGAGTTAATTGAGCAGAAAGTTCTCATCGCCTGGGATGAAGAAGCTATTGACTGAACGCTACGCGATGTCATGCGAAACACATTCCGTTCAGAGGTACGGCTTTGCTTTTGAGCGGCGACTTCCGATAGACGCTCCCCGTACTCAAACGTGACACAGGAGCTCAGATCATTGGAGCATGTATCAAAGAAAGTCCATTGTGGAGGCTATTCCAACAAGTGCGACTCACCATCAACAAGCGGGTGCGTCAAGCGGCAGTACCTGCAGAAGCGGGTGCGTCAAGCGGCAGTACCTGCAGAAACAGCTGCATTAGACGAATTCATCAACTTCCTCTTGCGCATAGGCGGAGTGAGACACGAAAGAGTTGAAGGGTTGGATGACGATGTTGCCAGAATCCCAAGCGAGATGGCTTTGCAATAACAACAACCCCAGTATTTTGCTGGTCGTGCTATTCTCACTCCAAAGAATGCCAGCGTTGGAGCAATGAACATCATACTTGACTATATCCCCGGTGTAGCTCAGATCTAATTTTCGCGCGATTCAGCAATGGACAAGGAGCCTGAGCAAGCCCTTGAGCTCCCAGAATAGTTTCTTCACACTCTGAACATCAGTGACTTCCCTCCTCATGCCCTGCGACTAAAAGTGGTTACTCCAGTGATGTTGATTCGCAACATGAATACAAGAATTAGTCTTTGCAATGGGATACGGCCCCAAATACTTGCTCTACAGCAGCACTGCCTTCTTGAAAAAGTACTTACTGGATCAAGTTCCGGACAGCAGGTGCTGCTTTCCTGATTCGAATGTGAAAATGGTGATGATACATTGCCCTTCAAACTTCGACGACGCCAATTTCCACTTCAACTTGCGTTCGCTATGACCATCAATAAGTCGTAAGGGCAAACAATGAGCCTTATGGGGTTGTACTTGATCCAGAATGTGTTCAAGTGTTACTTCGAGAGCCAATGCAAAGGTGTTGATTACATCGCCTGAGTACATGGACGTTCACGGCACATATACATGTAACGTTGTTTACCTCCAAGTAATTGATTAACAACCCTGAAACAATATTCATACAAAATCAAGACCTACCCAAAAATCATCTGGCTAACACGAACGAAACAAAAAATAACCACCCCTAAGCACATGTGTATATTACGAAACAAAACATCAACAAAATATATGTGGTTAAGGTATGGAAACTATAGAACCTCTTCTTCGCATTCGAATTATCTACTCGCCCGCATAGCAGGCACCCCTGTCCTAGTTTCGACTATCATTAATTTTACTTTATATTCATTCCAAGTCGTTTTTTATATATTACATGCCACATTTTAGCATTGGAATTTCCAAAGAACCATAATGGTTCAACTAAACCAGGTTCCTTGATACCAATTTCGACTATGATTAATTTTACGTTATATTATTTCATGACACATCTTCCCAATTTGTTTGATATATTACATGCCATATCTTCTCATTGAAAACGTATGAGTGTGTCATAAGAGTACGATTAGAGCACGTGCCATTGTTTCGATTTTAACCATTTTCTAAATGGTTCATTCCCGGAACCATATTTATTAATTGGCGAAAATAGTAATTTATATCTGGTTCTATCTCGTCATTACGATTTGTTTGATATATTTCTTAATATGTCTTCCCATTGAAAATTGCTTGGCGGGAAAATAGAGGTACCATTTGTGCACGTGCCAATGAACCGATTTAGATAATATTTATAACTGGCTCGTGCCATTTACCATATTCATCGACTGACAAAAACAGATTTTTAAAATCTTTCATAGCCTTGGAGGATTTTGAGTTACAGACAGACGGACAGACAGACAGACGCGTTTCCCCACACTGATAGCTTAAAGCACTTTTCGGTACTTAATAATTGAAAACTGTGTTCTGCTGCGTTTTGAAGACCTTAATTTTTTTTAAATTACGAGTTCCCAACCACAATACATCCGTTTGCATGTTACAGTTCTTCAGATGTACAAGGCATTCTAAGAAAAATAAATTTATTGGTAATATCCGATTGCCTTAAACATTCTATCTGGTTTTTATTCCTTTCAATGTGAACTCATTGAGTTTTTAAAAGAAATTTCAATAAATATAGAGAAGATACGAGGGTTGGTCGAAAAGTAATACGTTTTGTCGATTTTCAAAATTTTTTTGTATTTGATCATTACATTTTTCCTCTATGTTGTACATAATTCACTTTTAGACATCGTCTCCATCCCTTTCTATGCATTGCACCAACGCGTGACTAGTCGGGTGAACCCGTTGGAGAGGAATTCCGGAGTTGTTGTCGACACCAGGATAGAATAGCAGCTTTGGGCCTTCTTCTGCAGTACGATAACTCCTGTTTCCACACAATTGCCACATACCAGAGGCGTTGCAATGGCTACAGTTCAAAGATGAAACAATGCAGTTCAAACATGAAAGACTTTGCACTACTTCCCAAACAAATGCTAGCCATGGAGCCATTCAATTAGGTACATTTATTATTTTAAACATCAATTAACAAAAAAAAAGTTACAGCCATGGAGGCATTACTTTTCGATAAATCCTCGTATATTACTTCTCTGATGGTGCTGCTTCACAACATAAAAATAAATATTGAAAACTAAATAAATAATTCTCAACAAAAATAATATAATAAATAAAAATATAAATTAATGAATGACGAATTCCTGTCGAGTTGGTGACAAAATTTAAGCTTACGAAACCTAATCCAAAAATTGCTAAAAAAAAAAAAACAAAGAAAAAAAGATATATAATAAAAATTTGAAATATGTATTGAATGAAAATTAAAAAATTGTATTGGAATGCTATAAACTAAAAACAGTGTTTCAATTCATCAAGATGAAATAAAATAAACAAATGATTCTGAATATAAACAAATTTAAATATTAACTTGAATATGTACACAGTTTAAACAGTCCTTGAAAGAAGTGACAACACTTAGAAACATCTAATTCTTTCCATAATTAACCATAAATTTCTAAGTAAAAAAATTGGTAGTAGACGAAATTAATCACGAGAGGAATAAAGTTCAAATGGGGTCATTTATGTCATGTCATGCAGGCCATTGCACCCACTATTTCTTTGAGAATTGATATTTCATGTACTGCTATTGTATTTAATTTCTTCTACTTTTGCCTATTTTTATTGGTCTATATACATTCTGTTGTTAGTGATTGCAGAAAGGTTGATGCATTTGATACTTCAAAGGAAATTGTGAAAATTTGAAAATTGGCTGTACTTTTTAAAAGCAAAAATGTAGCTGACAATTTTTCCCCAGAATATTCTTTGTGACGTAAAAATAAGCTGGTAAATATGAATAGACAGATGACAAAAAAAGAAGAGGAAAAATATAAATATATTTGAACTATAAATAAAATCTTATAGACATTCCAAGGAGGAGTTTTAGCAGTGAAGCAGAAATATATTTATACATTTATTACCAAAAAATTACTACCCCGAGTAGGGTAAGGCACGTAGCAGACTGTGGTCATCTATTTTTATCCCATTATTTGCACTTTCTTTCTTCTAACAACTTTTTTAATTATAAAATTGATTTTCTCGAACGCAATGTGTAAAAAATGTAAAAAAGCTCGTAGCTTCTTTCCTTTCTCATCATTTCCGATGGACTGACATATCACATACCATATTTTGCCATAATTCTAACGATCAAGTGTCTGCCACCCCCACAACTCCGATTCACTGGAGCAATTGGGCCTAATCTTCATAGTAATGTCTACTTGCCAAGAGTAATCTGTATACTGAATTTCACTCCTTTACTTACCGAAAGAGCACCTATATCTTTTGTCCTCTCTGACTCCAATCCCTGTAATACCAACGCCAGAGCACCAATCAAAACCAAAATAAATAGTGAAGGTGGGCATGTCTATATTAAGCTGTATTCCGAATTTCATCCTTCCACCTAAAAAAATGTAGAAATTATAAAGAGGAAGGACGGATATTATAAAATCAATAAGTAGCTACATTCTTCCTCTAAGTTTTATAATACAAATTATGAGCACTTGAGCAATAGTGCGTCGACAAAGCGATATGAAGTGCGGGCGCCGATGGCAATAAGGATGAACAGAAAAAAACGATATATTCTATCTTGACAAACAGATTGTTATATGGTAAACTTAGAAATAAAAAACTCTTTCACCACAACGATAATAGATTGAAAATATACAACCTGATACTGGAAGTACTTTTCGGAAGCAATTGCTTCCATCATTCAGCAGCCCAGGAGCACCTCAAAGAAATTGAGAGAACTGCCTGTGTCTTGAAACAGCTGAGTATTTATAAAGAACACAACCAATAAAAGAAAAAGCATAAGAATCATTTTCTCTGATTGGTTACTTGGGTCAACCACCGAATTAGAGGGGAGTCGCTGATCGGGCCTCTATCTAGGTTAAGTAATAAATTACTATCCGATTGTTGGATAGCAATGCTTTCAAAAGCATCCAGTAGGTGTTTCTTGTTTATTGATTTTATCAAATGTACATTGTTGCTAGGAAAATCGTGGCCTGTATCGATTGAATGTTTTGCTACGGAGGACTGGCTGCTTCTTCCATTCTTCCTGTGTCCCATATGTTCTTTATATCTGGTTTCGATGTTTCGCACCGTTTGCCCTATGTAAAACATAGGGCATTGGGCACACTTTATTATATAGATTCCTGACCTGAGAAGTGGCGGTATTTTGTCTTTTGGGTTGGGGAAAATGTTCTTGGCTTGGTTAGGGTTACTGTAAGAAATAAAAAAATCAAAAGATTTAAAAACTGTGCTGAGACCTCTGATTAGTTGTTTGTTGTAAGGTAATGAGATGGTTCTTCCCTTTTTCCCGGTTGTTTCCATGGTGGTGATATCCTGTATGAATTTTTTGTATCGTCTTTTTCTAAGTAGGTCTGTGATGGTGCGTCTGCTGTAACCGTTCTTTGTTGCGATGTCCTGAATAAGGGAAATTTCTTGATTGAATCGTTCTTGATTGAGTGGGATATTTATGGCTCTGTCCAACATGGAAATGAAAGTGGACATCTTCTGGTTCCAGGGATGGCTCGAGTCACTGGTGATGTAATTAAGGTTGTTTGATGGTTTCCGGTAAACTTCGAATTCCAGGTGATCTAGATTTCTGATGATTGTGACGTCAAGGAATGGCAGCTTTTGGTCTTTTTCCACTTCAAAAGTGAACTGTACTGTGGAGAAAAAACTGTTTAAATGAATGATAAAAGTGTCGATATCGCATATTTTTGTATCGAATATCGTGAATATATCATCGACATATCTAAACCAACATTCTGGGAAATAAAAATTAGAAGTTTTGAGGATGTCCTCGAAACTTTTCAGAAAAACCTCGGCTAGGATAGGGCTAAGGCATGAGCCCATTGGGGTGCCTCCAACCATTCTATAGACCTCGTCTTGAAATCTGAAAATGTTACTTTTACTACACAATCTGGTTAGTGTTAAACATTCTTCATGGACCTTAGGTGGAACTTTGTTTTTTCCCAGAATATCATTAAGAAAATCGATAGTTTCTGGCATGGGGATGCTTGGAAACAATGAAATTATATCAAAAGATACCAGAATTTCTCCTTCTTTAATTTTCCTATGTTGTAATTTGTTAACTAGATCTATGCTGTTTTTGATAGAACTGTAAAAATCCGAAAGTTTAAGAGTTTTTAAAAAATTCGCTAAAAATTTTAATTGATTAATTTAACTTGATTTAATTTAATTTAATTTAACTTGATTAATTTTATAATCAAGATGTTGGTTCCAAGTCAACCTACTATCAAGGATAACTCCTAGGTATTTGACTTCATTCCTCACCGTGATTTTTTCACCAAAAAGAGTTGGTATGAAATCATAGTAGATGGTTTCTTTACAGCCTGTAAAGGGAACTAGAGTGGTTTTCGAGGGATTAACCCTTAAATTCCGCTGTGAACACCATGATTGAATTTTGTACAGAGCCATTTGTACAAGATCAAGAATGGTGCACTTGTCGATCCCAGAAACGTAGATGAGAATATCATCTGCGTAACCCTGGGCGTAAATACCTTGATTGTTAAGGAAAGAAATGAGGTCGTCCACAACCAGGTTCCAGAGCAGGGGGAAAAGAATACCACCCTGTGGACAGCCCCTGGAGGGACGAGCAACAATTCCTTCGCCCAACAAATCAGATATAATAATTCTATCCGTTAAGAGGACCTGAATCCAGTTGCAGATTAGTGGAGAAATTGCTTTGGCGGTTAAAGCTTTAGCAATAGAATCGTAGGAAGTGTTATTGAACGCTCCCTCAATATCGAGAAAAACAGCTAGAGCAAACTCTTTATACTCCAGAGTTTTCTCGATCCTTACCACTAAATGGTGTAAAGCTGCCTCTGTAGATTTGCCAACCTGATAGGCAAATTGGTTAGCGTGAAAGGGACCAGAAGTCCCAAAAACTTCACGAATTCGCCCATCAATGATCTTCTCAAGGCATTTGAGTACAAAGGTAGACAAACTGATGGGTCGAAAACTCTTGGCTAGGTCGTAGCCACCCTTACCTGGTTTTGGTATGAAAATCACCTTGACCTGCCTCCAGAGATTTGGAATATACCCTAGAGCTAAACAAGCTCTGAAAATTAAACATAAGACCGGCAAAATCACATCTGATACTTGCTGAAGAAGTACCGGAATGATCCCATCCGGCCCAGGTGATTTGTAGGGGTCAAAAGATTTAATAGCCCATATGACCCTACCACGAGTAATCACCTCACCAGCCGCAGCCCACCCAGTCCGCGATGTCCTAACCAAGGAGTCAAGATACTCCAAGTCCAACGAACTGATGAGCTCAGCACCTGGGAAGTGAGTCATAATCAGAGTGTCAAGGACTTCTCTACTGTTTCAGGTGAATTCATCATTTGATTTCTTGAGAGTACCAACCATAATAGGTTTATCGCTTCTCAAGAGTTTATAGAGTCTAGCTCCTTCCACAGTCTTTTGGACTGATTCACACAACTTCCTCCAAGATGTACGTTTGGCTGATCGAACTGCTTTATTATCAGCGAGGGCGTTTTTATACATTTGGCACTCGTTGGTCTTTTTAGCTTTCCTAAAAAGCTTCCTTATTCTTTGTCTACATCATCTTGTGTCAGGTTCCACCAGACACTGTGGGATCTACATCTCTTCCTCAACAAGGGACAATTGTTATGATACGATTGTACCAGGGCCTGTTGTAACCCATTTACACAAAGCTCTAGGTCAACAGAATCATTGGTTCTAGTCAGGAGACTGGAAATCGCGGAACGAACGTCCTCGCGATATTGTATCCAATTTGTCCACTTAGCATCCCTAAACGTTCTATCCCAGTCTATACTAGTGATAAAAGAAAACCGGATATACTGATGGTCAGCAGTAGATAAGTACTCGATCGGGCCGGAATGGAATGTGGAGGGGGTGATTTCTCGAAAGATCAAAGGATGCCAACAATTTTTCTTTTGTTCTCAGCCTGCTCTGGAATGCGCTAGGGTCCCCTGGGACCCTGTCCCTTGCTTCCTGTCCTCGGGCTATTCGACAGAGTGTGTCTCTGCTTTTCTAAGGCATTGCCTTATTTGGTTATACTCTGGCCCTCTGGTGTGGATTTTTGAGAGATTGTTCTTTTGGGTGTGGTTCTTGTTTTGGGTGTTGTCACTCTGTTTGGATGTTGGCCCACCTGCGTTGGGCGGTGGTCCTATTTTCGGGTGTGTTCTCTTTTGGGCATTGGTCCTTTTTTGGCCATTGGCTCTTGTTTTGGGGCATTGACATGTTTTAGGTGTGGTGATTTATGGTCTTTTGGGTGTGGTTTTATTTACCTTTGATTTCGTTTTGATCAGGTTCCAATTGTGGGTGCGGTCACCCAGATGGCTGATGAAATTTTCTTGATTAATCACGTGATGGCAGCCATGTTCAGGTGGCCTAAAGCTGAAATAAAATTAATTTCATAATCCTCTGATGTACCGATGAGAGGGGTCCTGGTGCTCTCAGCAAAATCCACTTAGGTGATTCTGTCTTACAAGTGAACACCAATTGACCTTTATCCCCTGTATTGTGATTGGTTGTCACTAAACGTCACTGATTTTTTTACAAAATGCAAATGGGACAATGGACGTGTTAACGGCATTTGTTGACTATATCTTAAGTGAAAGTTTTAATTGTTGTTGTTTGATTTGATGAATTTCCAGCTCGCATCTCCCAGGAGACTAGCCGTATGGGATGAAAGGATGATGATGAAAATAGACAAACACAAACATCCATGCCCTTGGCGGGATTCGAACCCGCAACTCGCTGGTTACGAGAGCGGAAAGACCTGCGCCTCAACGCTCTCGGCCACCGAGCCGGCTTGTTAATGTTTAACATTTTTCTTGCTATGGTTAAATATTGCTGTATTCCCAATTGTCAGAGTGAGGAGAAAGAAATAAACATCATTAGAAAATAATTTTATAGGTAATTTGGAAATGAATATGAAATTAAAATTATGAAAGGTTATCAGTAAACATTTAAATCATTATATTTTGCAAATTTCAGGTTAATAATGTATGTTAAATTAATAAAGATAATAATAAAAATCTTTAAAGTAGTAAAAACCTATAAAAAAAAAAGTGAATTTTACTCAAATCACAAATGCTTACAACACGACCAAGGGACGCCATTTTTTATGTGGTCACATGGGTAGTCAAGGCTACGAATGCTAAGCAAGTGTGTGAGAACGAGAGTTTATGATAAAGGTCAATTGATTTCCTTAAATACCCACCTAAATGGGTAGGGGCTTGTATACTGGCATCTCAAATTGATTACCTAATTACTAATTCACTATTTTTTCTCGGGAAACGAAATTTTTTCCAAGCTCTTTTACAGTTTCTTCTACGACTGCTGTTTC
>JAHWFO010111647.1:162324-182741 GCA_023313115.1 Rhysida immarginata | reverse complement strand
TTTTACATGTGAATGAGTAGGAAATGCTGAATTTCGCCTTTTAACACGCCCTCTACCTCTCTGAACTCTAGCACCCATTTCCTGCATGGCATTACCTCCAGCCTCTTTCATTCGTGATGACAGGGACTGTTTGAAATTTTGACCATGTATCACATCATTAAAAACGGAAACACCGCCCTTTCGGGCATGTCAACCGAGAATCTTACCCATGGATTTGAGTAAAGGTGTTGCAAAGCGAAACAGATTTGAAAATACTGAACCAATCCCATTGCCTGTCTGGTAAACCGACCCTCTAAACACAGGTTAGCCATTCCCTCTCTGGTTTAAATAGTAACGCGAAATTGCTTCTTGGCTCGGATGATAGGGGATAATCATCTAGAAGTAATTGAGGAGGAGAGAAAAAACAAATCAACCTCGCACTACAGTTGTTTCTTACGAAACTGTAATTTCACTACGGTTTTGCCTGTTAAAAACGAGAGCAAATCCCCATGATCTGAATGAACCGCGATTTCAATCGTGTCTATGACATTTTTACTTAAGGGAAAGTAGTCAGGTGAATGAAAAGCCTGATAAATCA
Organism: Rhysida immarginata; assembly: GCA_023313115.1. NCBI lineage: Eukaryota > Metazoa > Arthropoda > Chilopoda > Scolopendromorpha > Scolopendridae > Rhysida > Rhysida immarginata. The sequence continues at coordinate 182,164 of JAHWFO010111647.1, read as the reverse complement.
CTTCTCGTCTGGCATGTGAAACGGGTATGATTCGTAGGAGCGGAGCGAATGTGTTACCCCCAACCTGCGGCTGTATGATGTATGTATACAGATAATAACCATGTATGCCACGTGTAAGATCTATTGGGGTTGAACCCTCACCAATAACGAGTCGGAAAGTTCAGCTTGTAAACCCAATGTGTAACATAAAACTAATATAGCGGCCTTCTGTGCATTTGAAATTGAAAACATTTGTTAGGTGTGAGATTGATTTTGTAAAAAGCCTGTTCTTTCAATGGAATCAACTTAACGAGCGCCTTAACAACGTCCCTACGACTATCATAATACCCTTCGGGAATTTCTAGGATGCACTGTTCTGGAGTGTCAGGTGGATCAAAAATATTACAACCGATAAATCCGTCATCTGTGTCATTTAAGGGCATAGTAATAGGCGTTTTCAATTTCTTGTTCAGAAACCTATCAGGTATAAATCCAATGTTGACAGCTGCTGGGAATTCAATGAACTGTGTTGAGGACATCGTAAACAATACAAGATCATTAACCATCTTTGTCACAATACCCGCCGTTTTAAAACTATCTTTTAGAAAATCAATAGCGGCTACCCTACTTTGCAATTTGGTTCTCCTAAATTCAACAATTTTTTTGTATAGAGGTGCCGACTTGGGATACCTTAACGTAACAGAAAAATCGGACATCCATTTAAACGACAGGTTGTAATCCGGCGTTAGAGAGAAACGTTCCTTGTAGAACATATTTGGCGAAACATTGAACACCTTACAGAATTCGGGAGTGTTAAAGCGAATCCCGACATTCAGAGGAAACTCATGGTGATGTTTCGGTCTAAAGAAGTGTTATGTTAAAAGAGAACATCTTTCAAATAGGCTTGTAACACTAATTCAACTTCGATTATGAAGGACTGGAGTGTCGGAATTCTTATTGATCACTAATCAATCTATGTGATCATGCTTGAAACCTATTTTGAAAGCGTTGTCTACAGTCGTAATGTTCTTGAAGAGGGCTGGGAAATATCATTCCGATAAACCAACCTCCCATCGCCCCTGGAAACGTAGCGTCTTCGGCAGTCTTGTAATAAAATGAACTGTTGTATTGGCATGAATTTGTTCACCAGTAGGTGTGTTTGATGGTAATGTAACATAAAGATCAGTGTCTTCATACATGATGGCTGTACTCAGACCCAACTGTTGTCAATCGCCACTTGTCAAGCATTTAAAAGATCTATCTCTCGTACCCAGCTGTTCATGCTGGCAGGGTATCCTTGCCATTTCACAAAAGCTTCGCGACCAGCACTCCTCATGCGCCAGCGAATAATCTGTTCAATGTTAAAAACTTCAGGCTTTTTCACCTTTTGTAACTCCTGATCGTAGAATACACCTGAGATCTCGCTGCCATCATAATCTTTAATTTTATACACAACAGGTTTTCTATAAATGATCTTTGAAACCTCAAACACCTCCTCGGTCCAGTTTGGAAGATAGCCTTTTTCAAATATGTTTTTCACTTTTGAAATACGTACGTAATCTCCAATTTGCAACCTTGGATTTGTTTGTGGTGCTGCTGTATAATACTCTGTTGTTTCAACCATAGAGCTGGGGCATTTCGTTCATTGAAATCAGCTGGCGCCATACCCAGGGCTCTGTGATTGGGGTGGTTGTAGCTTAACACGAGATTAGGTAAGACATCGATGTATTTGTGTTTGTTGGTAAATGTAAAGAAGTTAAACATCCTCGTTTTTAACGTATGGTTGAATCGTTCGATCGTAACAGCTTTCAAATCTGATTCTGTGGTGAAGAAATCGATGACAAGTTCTTTAAAATAATGTTGAACATGCTTGTTTAAAAACTCCTTCCCTTTATCGCTGTTCACTTTTACAGGAACACTGCTGTGTGTGAAAATTTTTTGAAGTTCAAACCCTTTCTGCGTTTTTAGAAGAATGACCCACGCATAGCGCGAGAAAACGTCGATGTAGTTAGGTAGAAATTTATAACCATCGTTCTGTTTTGACAGACTGGTTAGATCAACCAATTCCACTTGAAATTGCTCAAACGGCGCATATACACGCATGCGATTACGTGGGTAATGATGACGCACCGGTTTATGCAGTGTATAAGCTCTCACACCCCTTAACCATTCACGTGTCTCTTTTTCAGGATGATTTGTTTGTTTAGCTAAACTTTTCACACCACCAAAACCGGCAGCATTAGCGGGGTTAGAAAGAGCATCATTCATGACCAAAATTTAAATTAAGTTATGTAAACAACGCATCTGTATTTATTTATTTATAAACAGGTATATGAGAGTTCGGACTCTCAATGCACATTTGTCAATTGAACTAATGTAGCCATTAGTTGAAAATTAAAAACAAAACAATACACCTTGAAACAGCACTCGTAGAAGAAACTGTAAAAGAGCTTGGAAAAAATTTCGTTACCCGAGAAACAATAGTGAATTAATAATTAGGTAATCAATTTGAGATGCCAGTATACAAGTCCCTACCCATTTAGGTGGGTATTAAGGAAATCAACTGGTGTTCACTTGTAAGACAGAATCACCTAAGTGGATTTTGCTGAGAACACCAGGACCCCTTTCATCGGTACATCAGAGGATTATGAAATTAATTTTATTTCAGCCTTAGGCCACCTGAGCATGGCTGCCATCACGTGATTAATCAAGAAAAGATTATCAGCCATCTGGGTGACCGCACCCACAATTGGAACCTGATCAAAATGAAATCAAGGGTAAATAAAACCACACCCAAAAGACCATAAATCACTACACCCAAAACATGACAATGCCCCAAAACAAGAGCCAACGCCCAAAAGAGAACACACCCAAAAAGAGGACCACTGCCCAACGCAGGTGGGCCAACACTCAAACAGAGTGACAACACCCAAACCCAAAAGGACAAACCCTCAAAAATCCACACCAGAGGGCCAGAGTATGACCAAATAAGGTAATGCCTTAGAAAAGCAGAGACACACTCTGTCGAATAGCCCGAGGGCAGGAAGCAAGGTACAGGGTCCCAGGGGATCCTAGCGCATTCCAGAGCAGGCTGAGAACGAAAGAAAAACTGTCGGTATCCTTTGATCTTTCGAGAAATCACCCCCTCCACATTCCATTTCGGCTCGATCGAGTACTTATCTACTGTCAGCCATAGATGGTTTCTCATTTACATATCATTTCCTAATCCTTTTCCTCAAACTGGAAGAACCAAAGGTAAAATCAATAATCTCCCATCTTACCGCAGTAATGAAGGTAGGTTTATTACCCTGGTTAAATAAATTTAAATTATTCTCTAGGTTACCTCTGAGATTGGTGTCGGTGCTACCCCACAGGGTATGATGAGCATTGGCATCACATCCAAAGACAATCGCTACCTTGTGAGAATTCGAGATTTCCTATATTTTCCTAATATCATCATTGATGGAAGAGGTTTCCTCGTATGGAATGTAGGCCGAGACAAAAATTATGTCACGATTCAGACTATCCAGAAGAAAGGTGATTTTCGCCACTGCTAGATCTCTAGAACATAAGTGATACATAGGAAGTGGGTTAATACTGCTTTTAATCAACAGACAAGCACGGGGAGAAGAACAATTAAGATCATAAATTAGTTTACCTCCACAGTTAGACAAACCTCTGATCCCGCCCTTAAAAATCCAGGGCTCCTGAATCAGACCGATTTGTATGTCCTCAGCTAAGAAAATGTTGCTGAGGTTGGCAACAGCCAATTTCTTATGCTAAAGATTTGCTTGTAGGCACTTCAGCATTTGAGAAAGTCTTGTCAGGAGGTTTCCCTAGAACTTTAGCTTGGATCTGAGACAGTCCAATGTACAAAAGTCATTTTCTGTTACCCAGTCAGATGGCTGAGGGCCGACCTTAGGCATATCGGCCTTAGTGCCCTCCAACCTTTTCTTTCTAGATAGCCGGCGTTTAGCCGCTCTGCAAAGAGCGTTTGCCGCTACCCTCACCCGGGGTCTCCCGCTCTACAGTAGGCGGCGCCTCAGGTTTGGGAGTTGCAAAGTTATCAATGTCAGATGACACGACTGAGGTCATAGCAACCTCATCAGTGTCACCTGTGGCTTCCTGTTTCCCCAAAGGGTCTTCAGGTAAAAGGGGGGTTTTATTACTTTCCATGGAGTAATAAGTGCAGGATTGACAGTCCGTCCCGGGAGTGCCTGCATGCCGGGATAAGGATACTTACTCCTGGGTGTCGCCAGGTAGACAGGAGGCTCCGTTAAAGACACTATAACCGAAGTGCCATTCACCCTTCAGCACGGGTCGCATAACACCTTGGGTTCGGGAGTTGGTCTGCGTCCTCTTATTTGATATTCGGAGATGTCCTAAGTAAGCAGCTCAGGATATTCGGCTATCCGCCACCTGCCGACGCACCCAGTAGCCGCTCAAGCCTTGAGAAAAACATGCCATTATCTTGATTTTAATTATGACACTCACTGTTTTAGCAGGTGATTTCGACTTGAAGAGGTCCAAGAAAAATTCTAAAAAGTTGATACGGTCGAGCTAAAACTTTGATGGTCATATTTCTGAAAACAGAATTTGAAAAAGTTTATTCGTTTTCAAGTTATCGTGCAAACGGTGGACGGACGGCCAGCCAGATAAACATACAGACCAATGACGCATTTTTGTAAGTAGCTTTTTGCTAAAGGTCCTAATAAAGGAGAACATATGAGTTCGTCGCGGAAACAGTTTTGTATTGTTGTTGCACATTTCTGTCAGTGATCACCAGATGGCGGGTCCATTGATTACGTCAAAATGACGTCAGCCAGAGCCCCTTAGGCAATGATCGAGCATACCTTGTACTCTACTGTCCTTGGGACACTCTTATGCGTTGCGCGTGATTTTTTATTTTTCAGTGCGATCGTTACAAAGACTAAATCAGAACGTACACAAACAAGATTGTTTTTTTTTATTTTAATTTTACAACAAACGAAAACTCACACACACAATTTGAAATAGTACTAAACCAAAATTATCTGGAAAATGAAAATAGTTTCAGTTGCATTTCGTACAATCCTGGCGAAATAGGAGGCTGATGCAGATTGTGCTGCTTTGAATTGTATACATTCTCGAGCCAAATACAGGAATTTGACATTTTTTCGTTACCCAAAAGAAACGGTAAATTTGAATTTTCCCGTTTACTTAGGTAGGGTGACCAGATTTTTCGACGCCAATCCGTGACAAAGCCATGGAGATTCCGGGACAAATCCGGGACACGTTATTTTCAACAATTAAATAATCTATCATTATTCAGTTAATATATCCTAATACTTTTTTTATTAAATAGAGAAAAACATTTCATATTTTAAACATTGTTTGAATAGCGTTCCACAGAAATAACAGTTCAGTAATTGTTTAAGAACAAAATATTTTTCAAAACACAACGCGCGAAATGTACAAAATTTCAGTAGATCGGATTAGTGGAAAAGGTTGTAATATTGATTACAAGATTTCATCCACCAAACGTGACCCAAACGGCGAAAGTTATACAAGCGTTGTAATAATAAAAAAATGCATTACACAGATACAATATAAAAAAATTCTTAAAAAATTCTTTGTTATCTCTTTGTTATCACAGTATTCGGCAGTGTTACACTTGCAGTTATCATTGCTTTCAAAGTTTCAAACTTTAATTGATATTTTTCAGAGATCCAAATATTTTAACAATTGAAAAAAACACATTCTATTGCTGCATTTCTGCCCAGCAGCACAAAGATAATTCAACAATTGGTTTCAAATTTTTAAAAGAAAGACTAGGACTATGAGGGCGAGTGGATAATTCGAATGCGAAGAAGAGATTCTATAGTTTCCATACCTTAACCACATATATTTTGTTGTTGTTTTGTTTGTTAATACACACATGTGCTTAGGGGTGGTTATTTTTTGTTTCGTTCGTGTTAGCCAGTTGATCTTTGGGTAGGTCTTTAGATTTTGTATGAATATTATTTCAAGGTTGTTAATCAATTACTTCGACGTAAACAACGTTACATGTATTTGTGCCCTGATCGTCCGTGTACTCAGGCCATGTAATCAACACCTTGCATTGCCTCTCGAAGTAACACTTTAACAAATTCTGGGGCCAAAAACAACCCCATATGGGTCATTGTCTGCCCTTACGACTTGTTGATGGTCATAGCGAATGCAAGTTGAAGTGGAAATTGGCGTCGTTGAAGTTTGAAGGGCAACGTATCATCACCACTCTCACATTCAAATCGGGGAAGCAGCACTTGCTGTCCTGAACTTGATCTAGTAAGTACTTTTGCAAGAAGGCAGTACGGCCGTAGAGCAAGGATTTGGAGCCGTGTCCCATTGCAAAGACCAATACTTGTATTCATGTTGCGAGTACATCACTGGAGTAACCACTTTTAGTCGCAGGGCATGAGGAGGGAGGCCACTGACTTTCAGAGTGTGTAGAAACTATTCTGCGAGCTCAAGGGCTTGATCAGGCTCCTTGTCCATTGCTGAATCGCACGAAAAATAGGTCTGAGCAACACCGGGGATAGAGTCAAGTATGATGTTCATTGCTTCAACGCCGGCATTCTTTGGAGTGAGAATAGCACGACCAGCAAAATAGTGGGGTTGTTGATATTGCAAAGCCATGTCGCTTGATTTTCTGGCAAAATCCTCATCCAACCCTTCAACTCTTTCATGTCTCCTTTCGCCGACACGCAAGAGGAAGTCGATGAAGTCGTCTAGTGCAGCTGCTTCTGCAGGTACTGCCGCTTGACGCACGAGCTTGTTGATGGCGAGTCGCATTTGTTGGAATAGCCTCCACAATGGACTTTCTTTGATACATGCTCCGATGATCTGAGCTTCTGTGTCACGTTTGAAAGCAAAACCTTGCCTCTGAACGGAATGTTGTTCCGCATAACATCGCATAGCGTTCGGTCAATAGCTTCTTCATCCCAGATGATGAGAACTTTCTGCTCAATTAACTCGGCCAACGGAGTTCGAAGATGAATGTTGCATGTAGAATTTTAAAATAATGGTATTGGAACCTTCAATGTCGAATGCACTGTTTTTTTACCGTGTTTTCGAGGTAGTCTGTTTGATATTCGTTTTATTTTCATTTTTGCCTCTCCCCCTGATTGTCTTTCATCACATGAATTGTTGCTTTTTGCTCTCAGTTTTAACTTGGCTAAACTGTTGAAATAAAAATACAAATTTCACATATCTCAAATTTGGTGAGGTATACTTTGCTCTCTCTTTACTAATTTCCACAGATTTTCTACACTGTGGTTAATACATGTGTATGTGTGTGTGTGTGTGTGTGTGTGTGTGTGTGTGTTTGGTGTGTGTGTGTTTCCCTCTCACATAACCAGTACATGTTTTGCAAAGTGTTGTTTAAACGTGCCTTTTAAAAATAGTTTTCGTTCTCTCTTTTACACAATACAACTTTTTTCTGTTCACTTAAGGTATTAGTTTAAGAGACAAATGTTTTACACGCGTCACGCTCTTAATAATGTAAAATACAGTGTTCAATGTAAGCCTGTGACTTTACAAGCGCTGACTTAGTAGCGACCGCCACCAGTCGGCATTTATAGTCGTTCTCAAAGTTGCGTACTTTTTGGTTTATTTTACAGCTTGAATTTTATTGCTTTCACTTATTAAAGGTTGTGCAAAGTCTTGCATTCATTTTACGGGGCCATACAATTCACGACACACTTATGTTCACGAAAGCGAGCATCGTGATTCCGTGTGGCCGTTGACAACCACTTTGCTTCGCGGGCAGGCTTTCTCAAAGTCGCGTGATTGCTGGGTTGTTTTTCTTCCTAATTGTCATTGACTTTTATTTTTTAAAGGTTTGTCACAGGCTATATGTTTATTTCACGGTACTTTACGCTGTAGTACAATGTATCAAGTGTCTCGCCTGTGTGTATTCAAGCAAGGGTTGCTGGTTGCTACTCCTTTTTCGAGGGGTATCGCTGTTCCATCCGTTCGCTCATGGTTGCATAGTTCACGCTTTTGTATTTGCTAAAAAGCTTTGAGTCTTCCAGTCAAGGATATATAAGATACGTTTTTCTGTACTCTATTGTCGTTACACAACTGTTTCATTATTTTTGTTTGATTAAATTTTCGCCTGTTAACAAATTAGTCTGCAGTTGATTTCAGATTGATCAGTTGAGGCTTAGCACACATGCATGGAGTGAACAGCATAGCCTGCAATGACGATCGGCGTTCAAGCTAATGCAAGCTAAATATTTACGTGTCTTCAAGCCTGAGTATATAAAATACTTTTGTTTGTGTTACTTTGGTTTTTACCCATTAGTTTCACCGATTTTTAACCTAATTGAAGTCTGTCGTATTAACAAATGCGTACGTACTTGTTTTCACACCATTCTTGCGGGGCTTAGCGCATCCGATCTGTGAACCCGGTCACCTACTACTATTTATCGGTTTTGAGGCTAATCCAAGCCAAAAAAAAGACGTTCGTGTCTTTTCACCTTGGGTATATGAAATACATTTGTTTGTGTTGCATTGGTGTTAACCCATTAGTTTCACTGATTTTTCACCTAACTAAGTTCTTTCCTATTTACGAAAGTGTACATAATTCTTATCACACCGGCCAAGCAAGACCTAGTGCGTCCGTGAAATGAACAGCCTCGACAGCCGCTTTGATCATTTATCACATTAATCGAAGCTAAAAATACTCGTCTCTTACACCATGAAAAACGTTTTTTTGAGCGCCATAGGCGTTGTCATCTTTTGCAGCAAAATTTTTGCTATGACAAAATGTAGTGTTTCAGTTTTAATACAACAGCATCACATGTGCTGTAGGCCATGTTTATTTCTTAGTTCTTGCAACCATTAATAATGTTGGTAAATTTATCTCCACAATTCCATGTCCCTGTTTTCCACTTTTGCATTGATTACTTATAAAAATAACAATATAATAATGATGATGAAAAGTTTACAGGGTTTTCATTTTTAGTTACTATTTCTACTGAATGCTATTTATTACCTATAATTTTAAATAACATTTTAAAATATATCAAACTTTTCTTTTACTTTATTTAAATTTACGCAAAAGTTAATCTGCATTGCATAATAAATGTTTAAGTGACAATTTCACATTAAGGCATTACTAAAATTTTTATTTTTCCTAAGTTAACATTTTACTGTACATTACATAATATTGTTTCTTTGTAATGCAGGCGTCAGTACTCTTTTTTAGTTTTGGGTTAATTAGGCAGTTTTGTTAGTAAAGTATACAGGGCTGGGGGTAATAGAAAGTTATGTGACTTTTGGGTGTTCCCTTTCCTCGTTTGGTATTAGTAGTTCTTAGCACGAATGTATAACTGGCGTGCTTAGTCAGTTACACATTCTTCCTAATTTCTACACACTACCAGGTGAGGCAAACGAATAGTGGGCCATCTTAAAGCCAGTGACCAGCTGTGAACTCTGAAGGTTAATTTAACAGCCAGTGCTTAAGTCTGCTCAATGTCGCCTTTAGGTAAACTACCATGGTCCAACAGATGCACATATGTGTGTACTAACAGGTGATAATGTAATGATAGACTCACTATTATCCGACTACTGTTGCTATCTGTCTGTGACACCTATCCAGCTAGATTGCAGGCACATTCGTATTGGGAATTGGTACTCTTTCGACTGAAAAGTTTGTTTAACCAAATATTTCGAGCTCTTTAACATCAATTTACTGTTTTTATTCTATCGTTTGCACGCGTGAGTATCTTTGCTTGTAATTTTTTATGGTTCTCTTTACTAATATATGAATTAAATGAAATGTTGTAGTCATTAAAATGCTGCATTTCTCGCTGCTTCATTTAGATATGGTTGACCCTTAGCTTCAGTGCTCTCTCTCTCTCTCTCTCTCTCTCTCTCTCTCTCTCTCTCTCTCTCTCTCTCTCTCTTTCAATGTTTCTTGTAAATACAAATGATAAATGACTTCTTTTCCTCAGGTAAATGTCATCGAATACAATTATACAATGTTTATGCTACAATTCCGTTTCTTTTTAGACACGTCTTACGTATTTTTCTGCACTGATTTCTCAAAAACTACAGTGCTCAGTGGGGATGACATACATCGAGCAGACATTCAAATACACGTTTTCAAATTATTGGCAGGGGTAGCACTGGCTAATACTACCAACGGCGTCTCTTCTTTCAGTTTCACTGGTTTAATTATGCTGCTTTTATTTGCACTCTGCGTCACTAAATGTTCAAATACGTTGACGGTCGGTCGCTGTTTCGATAGCAAGTTCATTTGTACTAAAATTTTTTATACATATCGACAATAACAGATTAACGGGCAGTGTTAAAAGGGTGCTTTCCCAAAATTATTTGAAAACAGTTGATAATAGTTAATAAATAAAAATGAAAAATAAAAAAATAATTAACAAATAACAAAATAATAGTAAAAATAAGTAAAATCAAAATAAAACTATAAGATGAAATAAAAAGCTGACGTTTCGGATAGAGCCTATCCTTTATTAAAGCAAAAAAGGATAATTCTCTAAAAGCAAATAGAATATTAGAGAATTATCCTGAAGTTGAAAACAGTTGTTAATTCTTAAATTCAACTATTCTTGTTACTTTTTGTACGAAGTTTACGATTTCTTTTTTATCTTGTTTGTTGTTATTATTTCAACATTATACTCAATGGTGTATGCAGTGGGTTCCCTTTAACGAATTTGTACGTAGCGGTTATCAGCTACGTGGGTGCAATCTACCGCGTTCGGCATGAACAGTACTGCAAGTCCATACTAATAGAGTTTGTGTTAATCCAGGCTAAAAAATCTTCGTGTCTTCCAGTTAGGGTGTGTAAAATACTTTTCCTCATTAGTTTCACAGGATGTTTGCTTAATTAAACTCTTCCTTTTGGCAGGTTTGAGGGTACTTTGTTTTAATTGACTACTGATAATTCTGACCCAATCAATTAGAGGGTTGACAATTGACATCACAAACTTTATAATTATAGTTTCTCACTAGAAATATTCTTCTACTCTCTGCGATTTTTGTGTTCAGGTTGTTCAGTTTTTGTTTGTATTTTAAATAATTTTGTTTGTCTGTCTCTCTCTCTCTCTCAATGTTTACTCTTTTTAAGGAGCAAGTGTAATATAGGTATCATTTTATATGAGATTTAAGTTAAATTTCGTCTAAAATTTCACTTCTACTTTTAGACAGTTACTTACTTGATTGTGTGCCCTACTGTTTGAGTGATGGTCAGAGCTTGATTCTCTGTGACTCTAGGGCCAACCTTTCTTTCAGCCAGTCCTCATATTTAACCAGTTATACTCACAGTGTTTAGGTGAATTCTCTTTTTCCTTTTTTTATCTGCGCTTTTTTAATATATTTGATGTCATTAAAAGTTGTTTGCGACTCTTATTTCCAGTCTTACCTGCGACTGACAGGCGTGAAATACGTTTGTTTGTGTTTCATATGAGTAGCCCAAATTGTTTTGCTGGCTATTCTTTCTTTTCAACAAATTTGCGAGTGTAATTCCAATATATTATATTTAACATGGTGACAGGTATCTGAAACAGCAGCTGATCCTATAAATGTTCGCGCTGAACCACGCTAAAAAGTCTTCATGTCTTTTCACCTTGGTTAAGTGATATACATTTGTTTGAGGTTCATAAGAGTCGCCCTGTTAGTTACACTGTTTTTTTGCCTCATTAAAGTCTCCCTTTCTACAAATTTACGAGTGCAAGGGTTACCATGTAATTCGTCGTGGTGACAGGCATCTAAGTCGGCAACTGAGCCAATAAATGGTCGCGTTAATCCACGCTAAAAAGTCTTTGTTCTTTTACCCTGGGTACGTGAAATATGTTTGTTTGTAGTTCATACGAGTTGCCTCATTAGTTTAAGTAGTATTTCGCCTCATTTAAGTCTTCCATTTCGAAAAATTTGAGGCTCTTTGGGTTATCGCTTAATTGTAATATATAACATTTGCCCAGGTGACAATCATCTAAGCAGGCAAGTCATATGATAAACATTCACTCTAAACCACGCTACACAGTCTTCGTGGCTTTCACTGTGGCTACGAGAAATACGTTTCTTTTGAGGTTTATATGAATTGCCGCGTTAGTTTCACTGGTTTTTCACCTCATTAAAGTTTTTCTTTTTGAGAAATGAATATGCAATGGTTACCACGTTGTTCAGGTATTACATTGGCCTCATTGGGTGTCATCTAAGCCAGCATCTAGTGCGACATATGTTCGCACTAAAAAGTCTTTGTGTCTTTCAATCTGGGTGTGTGAAGTACATTTGTTTATTTGTTTGAGGTTCATATAAGTTGCTCCGTTAGTTTCACTGTATTTTAACCTCATTAAAGTGTTTTCTTCGTCAGTCAGGGTACATGAAATACGTTAGTTTGTGCTCTATTGAAGTTTCCCTATTAGATTCACAGGTCTACCCCTTTTAGTGGTTTGTTCCAGCCAACTCTGTAAGAAAAAGCACCTTCTTGCTGACACAAGTTAAAGGAATTATTATAAATCTTGTATTGAACAGTCATTCCATCACTAAAGTTTTAACACTTTCATTCTTTTATTCATCTTATATTTAACAGTCATTCAATCAAATTCAATAGTGTAATGTGAACTACAAGTGACTAACAGGGTTAATATTAATTTTCATGAACCGAATAAGTATTGATTCTACATGTGTACATATACTGAATTTTAAGTCAAAATTTCATTCATTGAATTACAATGTTCTAAAAATTAAAGTTTCGATCGGTTGGTTGGTTGATTGGTTGATTGGATGGTTGGTTTGTTGGTTGGTTGGTTGGTTGGTTGGCTGGTCGGTTGGATGGTTGCTTGGTTGTTTGGTTGATTGGCTTGTTATCTAAAGATTGAGAACATTACATACATTTCTCTTATGACCATACAATGCATACATTACTGTTATGGTGTTGCATGGTTGTAATTCTGCTACCAAGTGTGAATCTACTCATGACAGGATGGTAGAACTCACTTTCCTACAATCTCTCTAATTCAACCGCGTTATGCTGTAGTCATGTGATTTTGACAAAGTAAATAACCTGTTTGGCAACCCAATGTCACTCGTGAACAAACATTCTCCAGGGTTAAACAACAAAACATTTTACACAACATCATAGTTAAGGCTTTAACAACCACTATGTCAATTTCACAGTTAAAAAACATGATTTTGATCAAATCAAACACTAGTGTACGGAAAGTAAGAAATATGACTACATATAATGTGTGGCACTTGTTCACTCTTTCACAGTAAGTTGTTTATGTTGGTCGATGTTATTATCAGTGTTCCGAAACTGTTTTGCATCTAGTCAGTGTGTTGCTGATAGATGGCCTCATTGTGTTTTATGAAGATTTTTTTCAAACACATAAGAATTTACTTTAAAATCTCTCTGATTTATCCTGACTGAAGACAAATTTAAAAACTTGAAATTACGTCAAGGATGGAAATTGAATTCACAGTTTTGAGTCTGGAAATTGTATTCACACATTTACATGTCGACAAGAATTTGCATTCAGGAAATATCATCTCCGCCAGTTTTTGCATTTGTGAAAATATGCACAGACAAGAAATTGCATTCGCGGATTTCATCGCTGCCAGAATTTGCATTCACGAAATTATATACCCTCTTGCTCTATTTGAAACTCCAGTTTATTAGATGTTCCCAATGTCTGTATATTTTTTTCTGTTTTAGCTGCAGAGTTTCTCTGACCAATACTCTTTCTTTCTCTTTCCTTTCCAGACATATAAATTTTTGCCAATCACCGCCCGTTTTTGCCTTTGAGAAATTACGCACGTCTTAGAAATTGTATTCGCGGATTTACATGTAATGAAGAATTTGCATTCACGAAATTACATCGCCGACCGTTTTTGCATCTGCGAAATTATTCTCGGACAAGAAATATTATTTGAGGGTTTACATTTCGGCTAGTATTTGCTTTCACAGAATTACACTGAAGCCTCTGTTTTCACGCAAAGACATCATTGTATAGTTATCTCTTTTACCTACCACTGCAGATCTTATACGGCGAAAAAGTTACTATCACTGCAATCAGATATGTTGTTGAATATCATTATTACTATATTTTATTAACAAGGCCTACAGCACATTTGATGCAGTTATATTAAAATTGAAACACTAAGTTTTGCATTAGAAAAATGTGTCAACCTCTATGATACGGAAAGAAACATATTTCATGTTGGAAGAGACGAGTAGTTTTAGCTTCGATTGGCGTGAACAATGATCACAGTGGCTGTCGAGGCTGTTCACTTTGCAGATGTGCTAGGCCTTGCTCGACCAGTGTGATAAGAATTACATACATTTTTATAAATAGGAAAGACTTTAATTAGGTGAAATATCAGTGAAACTAATGGGTGAACAATGCAACACATACAAACGTATTTCATATAACCAAAGTGAAAAGGCACGAAGGTGTTTTTTTTAGCTTGGATTAGCTTGAACATCGACCGTAGTGGTGGGTAATGCTGATCACAGCTCAGTCGCGCTGAGCCTCAAAAGGTTTGTATGATAAGAAGTACGTATGCTTGTGTCAATACGACAGATTTTAATTAGGTGAAAAGTCGGCGAAACTACTGGGTAAACACAAATGCAACACAAACAAACGTATTTCATGTTGGAAGAGACAACACAAACAATATGTATTTCACGTATTTCTTCCTGGGCTGGAAGAAACGCAGATTTTTACTTGGGATTAGCTTACATGCCGATCGTCGTTGCGGGCTACGCTGTTCACACTGTGAAAAAAACGATGAAACAGATGTGCTACCCCAGTAGAGCACAGAAATACTTATCTCATGTACCCTTGACTGAAAGACAAAGCCTTTTAGCAAACACAAAAGCATGAACTATGCCACCATAAGCGAACACCTGAAAAAGTGATACACCACAAAAGAGATGTAGCAACCAGCACCTTTGAATACATGCAGGCCTGACCCATAGTACCACAGCATAAGGACAAGGCAAAGGCAATCAGGGAGAGAGGCAAAATTGAAAATAAAACAAATATCAAACAGACTACCTCGAAAAAAAGTAAAAAGCTAGTGAATTCGAAAATTCCATCACGCTGTGTGAGAGAGCTGTATTTATAAGCATGTATATGTGATTTCAGTCACCTGTCAAACACTTCATCAGGTTGTGGGAGCAAGTAAACACCCAATCAAAAGAGACAATGCAATAAAAATTTTAAAAATTATTGAAAATTAGAAAACAAACTGAGCACGTTGAAACATAAGTAGATAATTAGAAGAGAGTGTAAAGTAACTTTGAAAAAAATTAGGTTGTGCTAGAAACAAAAGATAATTAGTAATTAGGGAAAAACATCTTGGAGCGGCAGTACATTTACCAAGCCCTGATTTAGTTGTCATATATAAGAGATTCGCCGTAGTCTAAATTGTGAGATAAAATCACATAAGCCCCTTTTGCAGAATTATAAAATTAATATTATTATCAACCTCAAGAGACTGGAAAATGACCGCAATCACTTGATTAACAAAGATGTCAGCAGCCAGATGAGTGAAAACACCCAAAACATGGACAACACCCCAAAACAAGGAACCACACCCAAAACAAATACTACCACCAAACCAAAGACCACCACCAAAAAAAGGACTACTACCAAAAACAATGACCATCACCAAAAATAAGGCCCACCACCACCCAAAACAATGACCACCACCACCAAAATAAAGTCCACACCCAAAACAAAGACCACCACCACTAAAAACCTCACACGAATTGGCAACATCCAAAAATTAGAAAAATGGCAGGTAAAAAATTAAGATTAATAAAAAAAATGAAATATAAAATTTTAAAATGATCATTACTGGTGACGTCACGGGAAAAACCATTCACGTGACCAGAAAATGGCCGCCGTGACATTAGTATTGTGTAGGAGGGTGTATGGGGTCACGTGATACGAAGACTGCATGATGATTGGCTGGTTTTGACCATGCTTACCTTATTATATATTCA
This sequence comes from Rhysida immarginata, assembly GCA_023313115.1. Classification (NCBI taxonomy): domain Eukaryota; kingdom Metazoa; phylum Arthropoda; class Chilopoda; order Scolopendromorpha; family Scolopendridae; genus Rhysida; species Rhysida immarginata. Next base: position 166,173 of record JAHWFO010111647.1, on the reverse strand, counting down.
CCCCAAACGAATACTATCCTACTTGTATCACGATTTTTAACATCTTTTATACAAGGGTATCTTACCTATGGTATTGCGATAAGATGGCCCTAAGGAAGGGGTGAGAATTTTAATTTTAACAAAACTTTTATAGTATTGTAATGATTATGTGTAGTGGAATATAATACTTTAAAAACAGAACGTGAGGGAGAAGTTAATTGCAATAAAATATTATTAATTTCCAATTATTTAATATCTATTACGGATCTTAGAAGAAAACACCAATGACTTCTTGATAAAAAATAAAGTTATTGTTCAGCAAATATAAGAGGCTTCCTGCCAAATGATGAAAAACCAATCCAGATATTGATAAATGGTGATGCACAGCTGATGACTCATATACGGTAAATACTGTATTTAATGCTGTAGCTGAAATACCAGCCTGCCTGCATTAAGCGCCTGGGGGTCCACTGAATTTTTGCAAATAAGCCCCGGACCTTCTATAACCGCCCGAACGCTTATATCAGTACATTTCGTGGATTTTTCTTCTTTTGCTGCTTTCTCACGGGAATGTTCACTCTTCCAAATGCCACTGTTAAACCGGAAATTAGATACCAACATGATTGTCTTCTAATTTCTTGCTTTTAATTTTGGATTCAGTCAAGCAACATAGCTGATGAAAACTGAAAACTTCACAGTTATAGCATTAACTTTAATCTCGCAACAGTAAAGTAGGCTGAAAACCATTCTACAGAGGCTACAGCCAAATAGTTTAGCATTGATCTTAACGGGAATGGAAAACACAGCAGGATACTTTAGAAAAGATGAAGGAGAAGGGCAAGAATTTTGCATAATTGTATCATCACATTTGTGCAGAATTTTATAAGCGCCGGACCTGCAATACCGACCCGCCTGGATTAAGCGCCTGGGGGTCCGCTGACTTTTTGCAAATAAGCGCCTGCGCGCTTAATACAGTATTTACGGTAACTATGATTTATCACTGACGGCTCGAAATCCATGACTGCCGAGCTGGATGTGGAGCGCACTTTAGGCTCACGTAAATGTCCTTCAACGTTGACTGGCGAATCTCACGGCCACCAAACTAGATAGGGATGAACTCTGACGTACATATGCTGATGCATATAAATACAGATGCTGACGTACTCTATCATTGATGGCTCGAATCTCACGACCATAAAAAGAAATATACAAAGTGATTCTGAAAAAGTGCGCATAACTGTAAGCAATAATAGAGATGACCAGAATGAACATTTTTTTGTAATACAATGTGGGTCTGAACTTGAACGCAAACTGATATATGAACTGAAATAAAAATGCTGCCACCAAGATCAACAAGTTAAGGGATGGAGGATATTTACAAAGCATCCATGTCTGTTAAAAACTAGTTTTCTTCTGCCTTTTTTCATCTTCCGCATTCTCACGTGATTTCCGGCTTTGTTCCTTTGCGTCTTCCTCCTCTTCCTTCCTCCGATTCGCTCCCTGCTCCAAGAGAACCGATGACGTCGTGGATTTTGTTCCAACGTAGATAGTATCGTGTACTATACTTCTTCAAATTTGGTCGTGACAAGTATTGGCAATCAATTAATATTTTTTGCAAATATATTAATTCCATGTTTATATTATTACACTTCAACCTTGTTTGCACGTTTTCTTCTTTACAAATCTGGTATACGTGTCATATACAGTAAAGTTTTTAGGAATTAAGCAAAACTTAATAGGGTATTATATATCAAAAGTTGCAGTGTAATTTATTATGGTAAACATGAAGGGTAATTTAAATTTTTACTTTTAATTTAAGTTGTCTTTAGGAAAATAAACTACTCACCAAAATTAAAGGAATAACATTTTCTGTGTTCATAGTAAACACTAGTCAAGTTGATGTAATTTTTGGGCTTTTTCTGAAATGAAACAAAGAACGTTATTATTTTAGTAGAAGTGCTTACAGGGTTAGTATATTCGAGGTTTTACGAGAAAAAACCATATTCGAAAATCGTTTTACGAGTTATATTCTTGTTGTTCTCTAGTTAAGACAGTCCATCCGAAGCCAGGGATTGTTATGATAAGAAAATATTCAGTCATTGTTGTGAATTAAATAACTGGGAGATTTGCAGAAAGAATATAGATTAATGTATAATTTTTTACTTACTTTGAATACTATCTATTTAATTATTTCAATATCCATCTAAATGTTCTTGATTCATGTAAGTATGTTTGTTATTAAAAACGGTAGTTTAAAAAAGGTTGATATTTTTATCGGTGGCTGAGTGGTTGCGTGATTGCCTCTGATGCCCGAGTACGAGCATTTTCCATTAGGAATTCCTGAGATCATGCCCCTTCCTTCGGAAGCGAAATAAAGCCGTTGGTTCCATGTAGTCGTTTGCCGACTGCACGTTATAGAGCCCTTGCGAGACAAAATTTGCGGTTCTTATATGACCATAGTAGTTAAAAGGGACGTTAATACCAACCAAACTAAATGAAGTTGATTAGTTAAAAAAAAATCGCATTTTCTAATGGCATAATTTTATTTTGCTGGTTTTTAAGCTACTCTGTTATTCTATTTCTAGCTGTGACAATTTTTTTATTTTTTTATTTTTTGATTAAATGGATGGGAGATTAGTAATAAGATGGACAGTTGTTTATCGTAAAATTTTGGTGGGTTCCAGCTCGTTTATGCCTTAAACAAAGTTTGAAAGCATAACGAATACCTGAGGCAGTTGTCTCTTATTTACTGGGCTATTATCTCCATGGCCTCGAGACTCAAAACACTCCATGAGCATGCGCGATAGGACATAAACGGTCACGTGATTAAAAATTAACACTCGAGACCTTTTACAAACACCTTCAGATACACCTTTATTGAGTGACTGATTTATTGAGTTATCAGTATTGAGCCTCAAATTCATGTCCGCGTGCCCATACCAATAATGCTTAAAAGATGAACAGAAAAGAACAATGTGTTCATTCTTGACGATTTGATTGTAATATAATATGCCATTATCTTGATATTCTGTATACTCACTTTTTTAGTACATGAATTCGACTTGAAAGGGTCCACAAAAAAGCAAGAAAAGTTGATACAGCCGAGCTCAGACCGTGATAATCATATTTCTGAAATAGAAATCGGTTAATCCATTTTGAAGTTATCGTGCAAACGGCGGCCGGCCGGATAAACCTACAGACCAAGCGTGCATTCTTGTCAGTAGCTTCCTCCTAAAGTTCCTAATAAATGCATTAAATTTTATCTATACGTAACTAATATCGTTTATTAAGGATGAACTTGCCATTATCAAGCTTTCAAAGAGCCATATCTCCGTATTCTTGTAAACCTCAAATTTTGAAAGTTATGTTTTAATTTTTGTCTTCCTATAATCAAAATCTAGCAGCAGGATATAGCTTTAGTGTGGCAGCAGTAATTTTAATTTTTGACTTATGATAAACTTCTTTTTATATTTGTAAAAAATTTTTTTCTCCCCCCTTTATTATTGCCTCAATTGGCCCTTTTTAGTTTTAAGTTTTTTCTGTAAGCATTCAACTGCAAATAATCTTAATGTTTGGTTATTATTTAGTTTATTTAAATTACTAACTAATATTTTAGTTATGTGTGTAATGACTTACACGCGGCCGGATATAGCTTTTCAATTACTAGGCTGTCGACATATGCTAAATCGCCTACACATTTACATATGACTGCTCTTAAGGGCGTCGCTTCTTATCTTAAACACACTTGCGACACATCACTCGTTTTTACCCCATCTACGGGTCCTTCGTGCGCATTCGCTGTCGCTAGCTGGTGTGTCACCCCACAGAGTAAAGGATACTCTGGAATTTTGATCAAAATGGGGAAAAATA
>JAHWFO010111647.1:145792-161924 GCA_023313115.1 Rhysida immarginata | reverse complement strand
CGTCAGTACCTAAACTTCTAGCTGTACAAATGACCGTCATTTTTTTTGTGTTCAAGAAAATTACAGGGGACTTTTGTTCTGGAAAACTCAGATGTTTTATGTAAAAACAGATATAATTTTATTTGTAATAATTTATTCTATTTTTTCTATTCTTTAAGTTTTTTTTTACTTTTTTGCACACAGTGATTGTTGAGTATATATTGTTTTAGTAAATGTTAATTAAAAAATCTCGACGTGAATATCACTGTCTGAAGCTAGTTGTCCCTCGGGAATAATATTCGTGATCACCAGGATGTATGTCCCACTATTGCTGATGTTATTTCCGTGGTTACTGTTTTTTTTTTATTTCAGACAGACCACTTCCAGCTTCTGGCTTGACCAGTCGTCCCTCCTTCTGGTCCTCCACGTCCTTACTAGCCTGCAGCATGGCGTTCAACTTCCATTGATAAATCATTTTCATTCCAATGCTCTGCAAATTTCTCCTACCCTGCCGTTCGATGTTTAGTTTCTTATTGAATTTCTCACTTTCTCGCGGCAGCCATGAGCAGCATTATTTTGCGAGTTTACCCATAAGTTAATAATGAAATTTCTTTTAATGCTATTTCAACAATAACGAGCATAAGGGACGCCATGCTGCACATTTCAATTCTTATTCTCCATTAATAATTAATTATGATTTTGCAGTCTTCTTTAGACATTAAATGGGAATTTTGAAATTTCTTTTCCTTATTCTTTATAAGAAATTGGTCTGCCTCGATTTTTTTTTATATTTAATCTCATTTCGCTCAATGTAGCGATTAATATTTCACGTTACAGTGTATTGCTATATTTAACGTACATTTAAGTATTTCTTTATTTTATTCCGAGAAATATTTTTCTTTTGTAATTGAGATCGCAATGCTTATTCCTCAATTAAATCATATTGAATAGAACATTCTTTTGTACAGAATTTTTATATTGTATAAATAAATAACACAATTTTTAAACCAAAAGTCTTTTAACGAGCCCCATTTACTCTTAACTTTTGGGGTTCTTTTTTTAAAGTACCACTCAGTAAATTCTATTTATTTTGCTTCCCCCTCTTTACAATTATCATTATCTACCCTTATATATATAAAAACACAATAATAAAAAAATAATAAACAAAGTAAAATAAAATAATAAATAAATAAATAAATAAAGTATGTAGTTGATTAATAAGATTAGGTAAAACAGAGGGAAACAAAATGGAAAGGAGCTTTTAAATATAAATGTGGTTTATCAGCGCGAGCTGTGGAGAAAAGTGGGCGGGGGGGTAGGCAATAAGATGGAAAGTCAATAAAATTGATATTGTGGTACTAAATAAAAAACTAATATTGGGTGGGGTAGTTTGGTATCATAAAACCATGCATGTAAATTAAGTACATTGTGAAAGTGGTTAGTTTATAGGGTGACACTGTTATGACGTGATGCTTCATGATGATAAATCTTGTTAGATCTCGAACAAAATGGATTTAAAAGACATGCTTAAAGTATGGATTAAATCCGTAACAATATGTGACAATTCAAACGTGTAAACGACAAGGGAATCAATTTTTTTTATGAATGCAGTTAATGTGGTCTATTTTGCCGAAGTTTTTTTCTTTAGTCCAAATATTAATGGTTCTATGTCACAGTTCGTTTGTATGTTAATCAGCTTCTGATCTTCAGTGCTTTTGGTTAACTGTATTTATAAATTTTCCATTATTTCTTTTTTTTTTTTTTGGTTTCCTGTTCTTATGTACGATTTCCATTATCTCCTCTATTTTTCCACACTGATGTTTATTATTTACGATGTGTTCTGTGTAATTTGATTTCTTCGGGTTGTACTTGATAGCGACTATGTGTTCCTTGTATCTTTGTTTGAATGACTTTTTTGTGTGTCCCAAATAGTATTTGTCACATGTTTTGCACTTTAATTTGTAAATTCCACTAACTTCATATTTGTCCTTGGGTAGTGGTTTCTTCTGGTGGAGTATTTCCCCGATGGTGTTCTTTGTTTTGTATTCTATGTTGGCATCTCTTTTCTTTAAAAAATTGGTAATTTTATGTATGTTCTTTTTTGGATATTTTCTTAATGATTTTATCAATTTGTTGTTTATTGTACCCATTCCATTTCGCTATGTTTTTTATATTTCCCATTTCCTGCTGTTGGTCTTCCTTTTCCATGGGAATTTTCAAAGCTCTATGGATCATCGTATTCAGGGCCGCCTGTTTATGTTCATTGGGGTGATTTGAAGTCTCATGTATGATATTTCCTGTTGCGGTTGGTTTTCTGTACATTCTGAATGACAAGTTGTTTTGGTCCGGTCTCTTCTTTATAGTTAGATCCAAGTAGTTTATTGAGTTTCCCTGCTCCTCCTCCATTGTGAAAGTGATTTTCTGATGGGCTTTGTTGAATTCGTGTAGTTTTGTTTCTGATTTAGTGAATTTGGAGTTGTAGATGAACGGAGCATCATCCACGTATCTGCAGTAGATCATCGTTTGGATCCTGTTAATGATGTTACTAAATATATTTTCTTCTAATTCCTGCAGGAAGCACTCCGCGACTATGCTCCTAATAGGGAAACACATTCCCAGTCCATCATATTGCTTATAAAACTTTTGGTCGAATACGAAATAGTTTTGATTAAGAATTGTTGATAGAATTCTGATTATATATTCATTTTCTCAGTGTTGTTGTTGTTGATGTGTAATCTTCTTTTTATGATGGACACGGCTTCTGTGGCTTGTGTACATGTTGCTTACATCTAGCGATATCATTTTTGTGCTGGGTTCAATTCTTACATGTCTTATTTTTTGTACGGCTTCTATGGAGTTCCTTACGACATATCTGTTGTCTAAGCTAAGTTTACTTCTTAGAATGATTGCTAATTGGCGCACAACTAAATATGCTGGTGTAGGTCTGTTATTCACTATGGGTCTAATCGATGCCTCTTTCTTTTGAATTTTGACCACTGCTCTAAGTGTTGGAGGCATAAGTTTGTAATTTGGGAGTTGTCTAATGTCCTTGAATAGTTCGGATTTGCACTTCTTCCATTCATTTTTGATTTCTTTCTCATAACATTTGGTTGGGTCCTTTGTCCAGGGTTTGAAAGCGTTTTCATTTATGAATTTTGTGACTTTTTCATTATATTCTTTTTCGTATATTATGAGTGTGCTATTACCTTTATCAGCTTTAACTGCTAACGCCTGATTGGTCGTTAGTTTTTTTTTTATAGTTTTGGCTGTTCTTGAATCTCTGTGATTTTTAGTGTTCGTCTCCTGGGAATATGAAAAGGAGGTCTATGCTTGCTTTGTGGACCTCGAAAAAGCATACGACAAAGTTCCTCGGGAGAAGCTCTGGCAAGTGTTGCAATAGTATGGAGTGGATGAGCAATTACTGGTTGCTATCATGTGTCAAGATAAATGGCATTAAGTCAAGACTGTTCACCGTAGGTGTTGGACTCCGCCAAGCATGTGTACTGTCGCCCCTCTTTTACAATTATCTTTATGGACTGGATAGACAGGGGCAGCCGAGGAGATGAGCGTGTTTGTGTGGGCGACTGCATGGTGGGGAGGTTCCTCTTTGCTGACGACCTTGCCCTCCTTGGGTTTTCTCGCACGAACCTTCAGCATGCACTAAACCGGTTTGCAGCCACATGTGAAGAAGCTGGGATAAAGATCAGTGTGGCTAAAACCGAAGTTCTGGTCCTTTCAAGACAGCCTGCTCAGTGCGCTCTCCATGTAAGGGGAGCCTCATTGATACAGGTGGAGAAATTCAAGTATCTCGGGATTGCATTCACGAGTGATGGAGGGCAGGAGAAAGAATTGGATGCTCGGATCGGTGCAGCAAGCTGTGTCAGACGTGAACTGTGGCGATCCGTGGTAACGAAACATGAGCTGGGTAACAAAGCCAAGCTCTTCGTCTTCAAATCTATCTTTGTCCCTATTCTCACCTATGGTCATGAGGCTTGGGTATTGACCGAAAGAGTGCGATCGCGGGTACAAGCGGCCGAAATGAGGTGTGGCAGGTGTTACCCTACTAGATAGAGTGTACAGCAGCACAATAAGGGAAACTTTAGGTGTTGAGCTGCTACTTCTCCGCATTGAGACGTCCACGTGATACGGATGCCGCAAACTAGTCTTCCTAGGCAGTTATTTTCCAAGCTGGTGGGTAAGAAACCAAGGGGTGGCCCTAGAACCAGGTGGCTAGACTACATGGAGAATCTGGGTTCGAGTCGCTTGTATATTACCACGGAGGACATGCGCCTGATGGCGGAAGATCGCGATCGCTGGAGATCCTCCATAGGGGTGCTGCCCCCGCGATCCTAACGGATAAGCGGGTTTGAAAAGTAAGTAAGTAAACAAGTAAGTAAGTAAGTAGGTAAGTAAGTAAGTAAGTAGTAAGTCTCCTTGTTTATAATTTTTTCAATTTCCTGTGACGCTAGGATTCTAGTTGTATTCCTATCCTCTTGTTTTAGTGTTTAAATGGCCATAAATTGTATATTTAGGCCTGCTTGTATTATTCACTGATCATGTATTCAAAGTTTTTGTTCCCCTCCAGTTGCTTGTTGTTGGAATCGTACTCTCCTGGGGTGAATTTCTGGTCAGGAGTCGCGTCGTGAAAGTATGTGGAGCATCACAAAATATGACGTCATAAAGGCCTGTAACGTCATCAACATGGCGTTAAAAACGCGTTCCTTTTCAGCTGTCCTGTCGCGAATAGGTCACGTGGCTGTACAAAGCACTTGCAACTCCACGAAGGGCAGTCGCACTGCCCGCGACAGCATCGTCTCCTCTTTCTTTGAGATAAAAAACAAAGAGAAGGGTGAACTTGAGGGAGATAACGGGGGCAACTGTTTCATAAAAACAGGGAACTTTTCCCCCCCTTTTTAAAGCTGCAATTTTGATTTGTATTTTACAGTGCAGCACTTATTTTAACATCATAACACATGTGATATCATATACAGAGGTAAAATAATATAGCTCTGCAATGGATCAAAGACTACGTTGTACGATGGTTCCATTCTATTTTACTTGTTTAAACGTTAAAAAAAAAAGATGCACGGATTCTTAATTTCACTTACATGTTAGTTGCCAAAGCATTCTGCTTCTTAAATTTTATTAAAATAACCACGGAGTGTATCTATGTATTTATTATGACAAACAGTAGTTGAAAAAAAAAGTATAAGTATGTTTTTGATTACAGGTGTTATGGAAGTTAACCCGTTATTTTTTAATCAAAATTTTACCCATCACCCACTCTATAAATATGATCGTGATTATTGTTTATTGATAATACAATCATTATTTAGTCAGTTTTGAAGTCTACTTTTTATTGATTTTTCTTAGGTGAACTAATGAATTAAATAGGCTTACTGGTGATAATACTATATAAAATTGATGAAATCGAATCAAAAAAAATTACAGTTTTTGATAAATCGCGCATCCTCGCTTTGATCGATTTTGCCTCTGTTTTCATTGATTTCAAGATCACTAGAAGATTTTCGAGCTGAAGTATAGTATCTGTATGTAATGATTATAATAATTCACTGGAAAAAGTTATAATTTCTATATTTAAATATATAAGTTACCAAAATGCAAACTGTCATCAGGAATTTATGAATTTTCTTAAAAAGTGTGTTCTCCTTCGCTTTATCATTTACGCGAAGCTGCAGAAGTTTTTCTTAAAATCGCTTGTTTAGCTGCTTGGTCAGAAGTCGCGTTGTGCCGTCCCTCACTACCCCCAACCCCGTCCTAAACGGGGAGCGATACATGACGGCGCCAGCCACTTGACCAGAAACGCTGGTTTTAGCACCCGTGGCAGAGCAATTAGCAAAATCGCATTTGTGCGGCTAAGTTCTCCAAGCACCAAAACAAATCTGCGCCTGCAGATGTCTAGTTTTAGGGCATTTTATAGCATTAGGCATGCGCACAGTCTATCAAAGCATCAATTTACACGTGCTAGTAGAGACTGCACACGTGGTTTTCAACTAGATAGCCAAACGGTGGGGAGGGGGATGTTTTTCCTTTCTTTTGTTTTCAAGATCAACGTTTAAATAAGCTTTATGTATTTTGTTTTAACAACTTATAAAAAAATAAAAATTAGAAACAAAGAAATATTTTCATTTAAAGAAATTAATTTCCAATTCCTAAAACACAATATTTGAGCTATTATCAAGAACGCTAGGTACAAGAAAACAAGACATTTGTCTTCATAAATTTTAAAGATTATGTATTAGAAAGGAATATCAGTTTATTTTTATTAACTGAAAAATATAATTGAAAACTGAAAAACTAATTTTTATACTTGTATTTTTAATATTTGATATTTGTATATTTTTATACATTCCAGCTATATTTTAATATATATCGTATATTACTCATTTGCATTGATTGTATGATAATAATACTATATATTATCTTATAAAAATAGTAATAAAGTTAACAGTTAACATAAAAGACGATAAAAAATATGCGTCTCTTATTAACTATTAATAAAGGAAAACAAATGAAAAGAAAACAATCCAACTGGATGAAGAGTAGTTTGATAATGCAAAATTAAATAAATAGATTTTTTTTAATATTAAATTTAAAAACATCAATTCATCATCATCATCACGGTCAACCCTTTGCAATCCACTTCTGGATGAAGGTCTTCTCTAAACGCTTCCAGTCTTCTCTGTTTGAAACTTTGGATTTCCAGTTGACACCAGCCACCTTTCTTATTTCGTCGAGCCACCTTGCATGGGGTCATCTTCTTGGGCGTTTAAAGTCTCGAGAGTACCAATCCAGAATGACTGTGGTCCATCTCATGTGTAGTCTTCTAGCAATCTGACCAGCCCATTGCCATTTAGAACGTTTGATCTGTTCGATGACGTCAATCATCTTTGTTTGACTTCTATCCAGCTGTTGCATTTTCGATCTCTTCATGTAATTCCCAGCATACTTCTTTCCATGCTTCTCTGTGTTGTCCTCCTTGATAAAGTCCAAGTTTCAGCTCCGTAGGTGAGTGCTGGTAAAACACACTGGTTGAAAACTTTTCGTTTCAAGCTAAGTGGCATGTTGCTCTTCAAGATAATGTTATTCTTGCCAAAAGCACTCCATGCTGTTCTAATTCGTCTGTTAACTTCATTCAGAATGTTGCCATCCATGGTGATTTATTGTCCCAGCTCTGTACTTCTTCAATCACAATGGTGCCTGCCATGACTTTCTGTTTTGGAGCAAATGCATTGAACATAACGTTTGTCTTCTGTGTGTTCAGTTTCAGTCTTGCACGCCGGCTAGCCTCTGCTAGTTCTTATAACATTTCCTTCAATTCAGAAGGACTATTACTGGTCAGAACGACGTCATCGGCAAAACGAAGGTGGTTAAGGAATTCACCGTTTATTTTAAGTCCTTTTTTTGACCAGTTCAGTTCCTTGAAGACTTCCTCTAAAACTGCTATGAAGAGTTTTGGTTAAATGGCGTCTCCTTGTCTTACTCCTTTTTCAAGGTTGATCTTTGCTTTTCCTTTATCCAAACGAATGGTAGCAGTCGCTTTACTAAATATCTTCTGAAGAATACTAATATAGCTTCCGGCTATTCCCATTCTTTCCAGAGCTTTAACTACAGCACGTGTGAACACGGAGTCGAAAGCTTTCTCAAAGTCGTTGACGGCAAAGCAAAGTGGCACTACATATTCGTTGTGGCGTTCGATAAGTTCTCTAATAACTTGAATTTGGTCGATCGTGCTATATCCACTTCGAAAGCCCGCTTGTTCTCTTGGTTGTGCTCAGTCTAGTGCTGAATCAAGTCTGTTTGTCAAGACTTTACAGAAGATCTTATAAACAACTGACAAAAGGCTGATAGGGCGATAGTTCTGGATATTTTCTCGGTCTTCTTTTTTGAAAAATAGAACCATCATTGCATTATTCCAATCATCTGGTACGTCTGACATCTCAAGGCATTTCGTGAAAAACCTTGCTAATAACTTGTTGAATTCTTCTCCTGCTTCCTTAATCAGGTCAATTGTAATTCCATCTTCTCCGGGGGACTTTCCTTTCTTCATGGATTTAATAGCCTTGTCAATTTCGCCTTCCATAACCGGTGGCACTACATCTTTTCCTTTCAGTTGGTCTGCTCTTCTTACGTCATTATCTTCTTCACATTTGTAAAGTTTATTTTAGAAAACCTCCACAATTTCGATGATTTCACTTCAATTCTTCGTGATTGTGCCATTTGCTCTCTTGAGTGCAAATATTCCTCTTCTTCCAATGCAGAGCTTTCTCTTCGCAGTTTTCAAAATCTTGTTATCTTCAACCGCCTTTTTGACAAGATTGCAGTTGAACTTCCGAACATCTTCTGTGATGTGTTTCCGTACTGTCTTGCAAAGCTCTGCATATTCTATTACTGATCTTGTATCTTCTCTTTTTGTCTTCATTTCTCTTCGATTAATTTCCTCGTTTCTTCTGTGAGTTTCGTCTGTGGTTTGGAAACTTGTTCTCCAGCTACTTCCGCTGCTTCTTTTATGTGTTTAGTTAGTGTCCTGTTAATATATGTGATGTCATCTTCCTGGATGCTGCTCTGTACGATTTCAAAGCGATTTCGCAGTTCTAGCTGGAATTCCTTTCTGCGTTCTTGCAGGCGTGCAATGTTGATGACCTTCTTTGTGTTCCTGAAAAGCTTTCGTCTTTCTGTGTTTGTGTTTAGAACAAGCTTGCATCTTACCAATCTGTGGTCGCTTCCTGTGTTGAAGTTGTTGAGAACAGTGCAGTCTTGGATCAAGTGCTCCCTATTTGCCAGAATGCAATCTACTTCACTACTTGCTCCATTTGGGCTTTTCCAAGTCCATTTACGCTAGGGTTTATTCTTGAAAAAGGAATTCATGACGTACAGTTGTTCGTACTCTGCAAATTCCACTAGCTCGTTTCCTCTTTCATTTCTTGTGCCATAACCATGACTATCAAGAAAAATTTCTTTCTTTTTTCTCCGACACGGGCGTTAAAATCGCCCATAACGGCTTTAAGTTTCCTGTTTGGTTCATCTTGCCTAACTTCCTCATAAAAGTCATCGACTTCCTCATCAGAGTAGCTTGCGGTTGGTGCATAGGCCTGTGTGATCTGTATCTTGTATCTTCTCGACAATTGGATGACCAATCTTGCAATTCTCTCGGAGGCCCTATCAAGCTCAATGATTTGATTCTTCCATTTCTTAGGAATAAGGAATCCAACACCACTAACTCTTCCGTCGGTTGTTCCTCTGTGGTATAGTATATGCCTACTGTTCACCTTAATTTTATCTTCACCTTTTCTTCTTACTTCGCAGAGTCCAATGATATCCCAGTTGATCCTTTGATCCTATCCAATTCTTCTTCTAGTTTTTGCAGACGACTCTCTGAGGAAAGGGAACGTCCGTTATAGGTAGCCAGGGTCAGTGACTTGTGGTGGCCAGATCCAAACGGAATATTTTTTGCACCCTCTGCCTTCATGTCTTGCTGGTTGCCACCGTCACCAGGGACAATCTGGCTGACGGGAACTGAGGGCCATGGCCGATTTTGAGAAGTAGTCATGTGTTTAGAGAGTAGTGGGCCAAGACTTCAATTAGTAGTTTTAAAACACTAAAACTGAAAATGATGAAGCGAAGGAGAACACACGTTTTAAGAAACTTCATGAATTCCTGAGGACAGTTTGCATTTTGGTAATTTATATATTTAAATATAGAAATTTTAACTTATTCCAGTGAATTATTATAATCATTACATACAGATACTATACGTCTGCTCCAAAATTTCCTAGTGATTTTGAAATCAATAAAAACAGAGGCAAAATCGATCAAAGCGAGGATGCGCGTATTATGATTACAGTTATAATGTTCTTTTTTATCAATAACTGTAATTTTTATTTGATTCGATTTTATCGATTTTATATACAATACTCATTTCCAAAAAAGTTGGGACAGTGCAACATATAAGAAAAACTCCAACACATTTGTTTGGATTATTGTATTGCCATTTATTTCAACGCTTTACAATACATAAACAATAAATTAGGCATGGGATCACATATCTTATATGCTTAAAGAAAGATACAGGTGGTTTTCCTGTTTGGCACGTGCAACACACTCCCAAAAAAGTTGGGACAGCACGGCGTTTACCACGGTGTGGTGTCACCTCTCCTCTTGATGACACACTGTAATCTTCTGGGCATCGATGACACCAATCTTTCTAACACCGTAACCGGAATTCTGTCCCAATCCTGTTGGATATAGGTTTTCAGCTGTTCAACTGTCCGGGGTCGTCGCTGTCGTAGTTTTCGTTTAATAATACGCCAAACGTTTTCTATAGGCGACAGATCCGGGCTGCAAGGGGGCCAATCCAACATACGAATGCGCTGCTGACGTAGCCATGCAGAAGTTATGCGCGCTGCATGCGGTCTGGCGTTGTCTTGTTGAAATATACACTGACGTCGTCCAAACAGGTGCCTCTTAGATGGCACCATAGCTTGTTCCAGGATCTGTATATACGCTTCAGCATTGACGGTGCCATTGCAGATGTGCAAGTCTCCCATTCCATGGCCAATAATACAGCCCCAGACCATGACAGACAGTGGTTTCTGTACCGAACGCCTGTAGCACGCGGGAATATCCTTTTTGTCTTTGGTCCGGAGTGTACAGCGTCCATTATTTCCGTAAACATTCGTAAAGGTTGATTCGTCGGACCACAATATGTTCTTCCAGCCTGCTTGGGACCAATTGCGATGGGCTCGAGCCCACATCAGACGGCGACGTTGCTGTCGTTTGTTGATGTATGGCTTCCATTGTGCACAGTATAACTTAAGTTTGCATTTGTGGATGCACCGGCATAGAGTATTCAGCGATAATGGCTTCCCGAAGAAATCGCGGGCCCACGTGGCTATGTCCGTAATCGCAGCATTCCTATACATGACGCGGTGACGTCGGAGAATCCGAAGAGCTCGAGCATTCAGAATAGGTTTTCTACCTTGGCCTTTCTGAACTGTGATGTCACCACTATTTCGGTAGCGCTTGATAATATTATGTACTGTAGATGATGACAGGTCAAATCTTCTGGGTCTTGCACGCTGAGAAACGTTGTTTGTGAATTCTTGAATGATTCGAACACGAAAATCTTGGCTAACTGGCTTGCCTCGGCCCATCGTTCCGAATAAGTTACCTGAACGACGGATGGCAACTGTTATTTATACGGAATGTAGTACAACGTCATCATTCTAGATTATTCCCGAACAATTCGGAAGGTTCCACTACTAACGGCGCTTTCTACAACGTATGTCCCTACTATTTTGGAACGTGTTGCAACACCCCCATTCAAAATGAACGTTCCGGCCACGATAGAAAATGTTTTGGTGCACACAGTATATTTATATCATTTCATAAATGTATCTGCTATTTTGTATTCGCGAGAAAGTTTTGTTACATCATCCGTTTTTGTTTTTTCTATATATTTTGCACTGTCCCAATTTTTTTGGAAATGAGTATTGTAGTATTATCACCAATAAGCCTATTAAATTCATTAGTTCACTTAAGAAAAATCTAAAAAAAAGTAGACTTCAAAACTGACTAAATAATGATTGTATTATCAATAAACAATAATCACGATCATATTTATAGAGTGGGTGTAGGTTAAAATTTTTATTAAAAAATAACGGGTTAACTTACATAACACCTGTAATCAAAAACATACTTATACTTTTTTTTCAACTACTGTATGTAATAAAAAAATACATAGATACACTCCGTGGTTATTTTGATAGAATTTTAGAAGCAGAATGCTTTGGCAACTAACATGTAAGTGAAATTAATAACCCGTGCATCTTTTTTTTTTAAATTTTAAACAAGTAAAATAGAATGGAACCATCATACAACGTAGTCTTTGATCCATTGCAGAGCTATATTATTTTACCTATGTATTTGATATCATATGTGTTATGATGTTAAAATAAGTGCTGCACGGTAAAACACAAATCAAAATTGCAGCTTTAAAAAGGGGGAAAATGTTCCCTGTTTTTATGACACAGTTGCCCCCATTATCACCCTCAAGTTCACCCTTCTCTTTGTTTCTTATCTCAAAGAAAGAGGACACGACGCTGTCACGGGCAGTGCAACTGCCCTTCCAGGAATCGCCAGTGCTTTGGACATCCACGTGACCTATTCACGACAGGACAGCTGACCAGAAACGCGTTTTTAAGCCATCCGTCATGTTGATGACGTTCCAGCCCTTCATGGCGTCATATTTTGTGATGCTCCACATACTTTCACGACGCGATTCCTGACCAGAAACGCACTCCAGGAGAGTACGTTTCCAACAACAAGCAACTGGAAGGGAACAAAAAATTTGAATACATGATCAGTAAATATATAAAACTTATGGCCATTTAAACACTCAAACAAGAGGAGAGGAAGACAACTAGAACCCTTGCGTCACAGGAAATTGAAAAAATTATAAACATGGAGACGAACAATAAAAATCACAGAGATGCAAGCACTGCCAAAACTATAAAAGAAAAAACTAACGACCAATCAGTCGTTAGCAGATAAAGGTGATAAAGCCAATATCACAGTCATAATATACGAGAAATAATATAATGAAAAAGTCACAAAATTCATAAATGAAAACTCTTTCAAACCCTGGACAAAGAGCCCAACCAAATGTTATAACAAAGAAATCAAAAATCAAATTACAAACCCATGCCTCCAACACTTAGAGCAGTGGTCAAAATTCATAAGAAAGATGCACCGATTAGACCCAGAGTGAATAACAGACTTGCACCAGCATATTTACAACCCTAGTGTCAATAAACTTCGGACACCAAGTAATTTGGCTAAAAACACACTGAAAAGTGCATGCAGAAGATTGCAGGCTAATGAACATAGATTTACTGAGTATATGTAACAATATCAACATCGATTTAGAATCGATTTAATGGTGTGAAATAATTTAATCAAATTTATGTAAAATTGCGTTGTCAACAGGTTTCAAAGAACTTCGTACACAATGGTTCGCCAGCATCTAGAACTTTCCTGAAGGCTGTAGAAACGCCCAGAATGCTTTGCATCAGGCTTTAAAAGCACCGTCCACGCGACAGAGCTCAGTATTCGTGTTGTTTTGAGCCATGGGACGTGGTAAACCAGTAGAAACGTGTATAGGGCAAAAAATTATACAGCAGTTCTAGAATAACAAATCCCAGCGAGCTATTGCCCATGAATTATCAGTTCCACTCTCTACTGTTAATGGGATCATCAAGCGTTTCAGAGAAATCGGGAAAACAGAACCAGGGACTGCACCAGGCAAGCAGCGATTGTTGAATGTTAAGGACCTACGAGTATTTCGACGTTACATTGTGAAAAACAGGCATGCTCCCATAAGTGAAATGACTGTTTGGGCTCGAGAATATTTTCATATACCTATATCCGAAAGCACAGTCCGCCGTTACATCAGAAGATGCAACTATTGCTTATACGCTACAAAGAGGAAGCCATTTTTGAGCACTGTAGCTAAGCGTCGCCGGGTAGCATGGGCCAAAACCCATCTAAAGGGGACCCTTGCCCAGTGGAATAGTGTTCTGTGGTCCGACGAATCCATCTTTGCAGTGATGTATGACAACAACGGTCGCAAGATGCTAAGGACCAACCACGAAAGTAATCATCCCGACTGTTACCAGAGGAAAGTTCAGAAGCCTGCATCGCTGATAGTGTGGGGCTGCATGACAGGATCGCTTCACTTTTGCGAGGGCACTATTAACTGTGCTGCCTATATAAACATTCTTCAACGGCCTCTGCGTCCATCCCGCCAAATGTTGTTCAATAGAAGACCAACCATCTTTCATCAGAACAACGCGAAGCCTCATGCTGCTAGGAACACCAAAGCTTGGCTACAATAGCAGCGTTTCAGGGGGCTTGACTGGCCTGCCTGCAGCCCAGATCTGTCAATCATTCAAAATGTATGGCGCATTTTAAAGCGAAAACTCAGACAGCGGAAGCCTCAAACACTGCAGCAGTTGCGGGCGTGTATTTCCGAAGAGTGGGACAAAATTCCAGTAGAAACAACGCAGAAGTTAGTGTCCAGCATGCCTCAAGGACTTCGGAGCGTCATTCGTCGGAAAGGTGACGCCACTCAGTGGTAATATGCAATAAACGGTACGGTGTACGATGTTCAATGCAACGTGTTGTAAACGGAACATTACAAAAAGTCGCTTATTTAACTTTCTCGTTTTCTTTTTTATGTTAAAATGCTATATCACAGTTGTACTAAAGCTCTGTGCACTCAATAAAGTAATTTTCATTTGTTTACAATTAGTTTCGTTGTACTTATCCAAAATTCTGTAGGTGTCCGAAGTTCATTGATGCTAGAGTTGTAGTTGCACGCCAATTGGCAATCATTCTAAGAAGTAAACTTAGTTTAGACAACAGATATGTCATAAGGAACTCCATAGAAGCCGTACAAAAAATATGACATGTAAGTATTGAACCCAGCACAAAAATTATATCGCTAGATGTAAGCAACATGTACACAAATATTCCAGCCACAGAAGCCGTGTCCATCATAAAAAGAAGATTACACATCAACAACAACAACACTGCAGAAAATGAAGATATATTCAGAATTCTATCAGCAATTCTTAATTAAAACTGTTTCGTATTCGACCAAAAGTTCTATAAGCAATATGATGGACTGGGAATGGGATCCCCTATTAGCAGCATAGTCGCGGAGTGCTTCCTGCAGGAATTAGAAGAAAATATATTTAGTAACATCATTAACAGGCTCCAAATCATGATCTTCTGCAGATACGTAGATGATGCTCTGATCATCTACAACTCCAAATTCACTAAAGTTGAAACAATACACGAGTTTAACAAAGCCCATCATAAAATCAATTTCACAAAGGAGGAGGAGCAGGGAAACTCAATAAACTACTTGGATCTAACTATAACGAAAAGACCGGACCAAAACAACTTCTCATTCAGAGTGTACAGAAAACCAACCTCAACAGGATATATCATACATGAGACTTCAAATCACCCCAATGAACATAAACAGGCGGCCCCGAATACGATGATCCATAGAGCTTTGAAAATTCCCATGGAAAAGGAAGACCAACAGCAGGAAATGGAAAATATAAAAACATAGCAAAATGGAATGGGTACAATAAACAACAAATTGATAAAATCATCAAGAATATATCCAAAAAAGACGATGGAAATAATAAACCAAAGAGAGAGAGAGCCCATGGAGCAGATTCAGCTACTTCGGTAAGAACATACATAATATTACCAATTTATTAAAGAAAAGAGGTGCCAACGTAGCATACAAAACAAAGAACAGCGTCGGGGAAATACTACGCTAGAAGAAACCACGACCCAAGGACAAATATGAAGTGAGTGGAATATACAAATTAAAGTGCAAAACATGTGACAAATACTATTTGGGGCGCACAAAAAGGTCATTCATACAAAGATAAAAGGAACACATAGCCACTATCAAGTACAACCCGAAGAAATCAAATTATGCAGAACACATCGTAAATAATAAACATCAGTGTTGAAAAATAGAGGAGATAATGGAAATCGTACATAACAACAGGGAACCAAGAAAAATAGAAATAATGGAAAATTTAGAAATACAGTTAGCCAAGGATAACAAAAGATAAGGAAAAAACGGGTTTTAATCCGTTTTTAAAAGGGTGTACCGCGGTACATCTATGCATTGTGAAATTGCATGACCTTGCCGCGAAAAAAAAATTAAGAAAAAATAAACATAATTAAGGTGTGTTATGAAGAAATAAAAGTTTGAGAACCCCTGCGACAAAACCTCCTCCGGCCGCAGTCGTCGTTGCAGGGTTGATATTTATCCTCTTGTATAATACGACCCAGCAAATTTAGGTGCTTTTTAGGCCAAAAAAATTCGCGTTATAGTAGAGGATTTACGGTAAATAATAAAGAAAGAATATAATACAGTAGACTCCGGTTATACCACCGAAGATCAGAAGCTGATTAACATACAAACGAACTTTGACATGGAACCATTAATTTTTGGACTAAAGAAAAAACTTAGGCAAAATAGACCACATTAACTGCATCCATAAAAAAAATTGATTCCCTTGTCGTTTACACGTTTGAA